>VYZT01043859.1:0-13189 GCA_013400735.1 Pomatostomus ruficeps | reverse complement strand
GCTTATGCTCAGATACCTAAGTACTGTAGCTGCTACCTCCTTGAGAGAGCCATGAGAATAAAGAGCAAAATACAGCACAGCTCTCCAGGCTGGTGGCTACAGTACTCAGTGTCCTGTGTTTTGTTTCTGCCTTTACAGTCACCAGCAGCAAGCCCAGGTGAGTTAATCAATTTGGTGATTAACTGGGCCTGGTGCACAGATTTGTTCATTCTTCTCTGTATCTGCTGGCAGCTTGGTTATCCCTTAGCTGCCAAATATTAGGAAAGAGATAGATTCCTGAGCTTTTGCAGTGCTCCTCCTAGAGCTACTCACCCCTTGTATGCAATTCACTGAAGAGGCAGATGAATCCTCAGCCTGGTGCACCTCAACCCATTTGGGCAGATCTCTCTCTCTTATCATGGCATCCAAATCACCTGGTCAAACAGCCCAAGAGGGCAAGTGGCTTATTTCCTACTCCCTAAATCTGCTGGGAATAGCAGTGCAGCATCTGTAAACCAGCCTAATACATAAATCAGCCTGATTTCACAGAAAGCTTGACTCCAACTCTACTTACTCCAGTGAAGAGACTTCCTCTGGACTCAGTGACTTTAGCTCATGCACAGGTTACATCTGGTTGCTATTTTTAGTGAAAGAGAGATGGACAGAGTAATGGGAGAATTTATACAGATACTCTATGTCTAGTAAGCCTGCATAAAGAGATGTGAGTAGTGAGAAAAGGGTTGAGACCATCCAGGAATGTGGAGCAGGAGAAGATGTTGGATGGGAAAGTGGATGGATGGAAAAGTGAAAGCAAAGACACAGGGAGGGAAAGTGATAGAGAAGAAAGCAGAAGCAGAACGGATGTAAGAACTATATTAAGAAATAATATGTAAAGAATATAAAAAGGCAAATGACGAGGAAGACTATTTGTATACCTCATTGCCTGAAACAGTGTTAGAAGCTGCAGTACTACAGTACAAATCAAACTTGTTTCATAGGTAAATAAAGCATGTTCACCATGGGGAAAAAGTGTGAGGGAACCAAATAAGGAAGAAAGAAAAAATGGTCACATTTCTCAGTGAAAACAGGGTACTGTTGGAGACCCACAGGAATCTGGGCTGAGATAGGTGCTAACACAGAATTACTCAAGATATAAAAAATAAAGCTTATGTGAAGAATTAAAGAAAAAACTCTCTTGATATACACTTCTTGATAGACAGTGAGGTGCTGGAGCATGTCTAGACAAGGGCAAGGGAGCTGAGGAAGGGTCTGGAGCACAAGTCTGATGAGAAGTGGCTGAGGGAACTGGGGGTGTTCAGTCGGGAGAAAAGGAGGCACAAGGGGGGATCTTATCACTCTCTACAACTGCCTGAAGGGAGGCTGTAGCCAGGTGGGGGTCAGTCCCTTTTCCCAAGTAACAAGTGATAGGTCAGGAGGAAGTCTTGCACCAGGGGGGGGTTTAGATTGGATATTAGGAAGAATTTCCTCATGGAAAGGGTTGTCAATCAGTGGAACAGGCTGCCTCAAGGACATGGTTGAGTCACCATCCTGGGAGGCATTTATTTGACTTTAGATGTGGCAGCTGGGGACATGGTTTAAATGATGGACTTGGCAGTGCTGGGTTAGTGGTTGGACTTGATGATCTTAAAGGTCTTTTCCAACCTAAATAATTCTGTAATTCTATTATTCTGTCGGTGTCTGAGTAATAAAATAATAGTCAATATTCTAGTTTAATAATGACAATATATGTAGGAAAACAAACACATCTACATGGCCGTGATCAGTAAATGAACAATTTCATCTCAGGAAAGACATCTTGGAGAGCCTGATAAATATGTCAGCCCTGTGTTCAGCAGCAGCAAACCCAATTAAGGACATTAGGAAAATACTGGAGAATAGATCAGAAACTGTTCTGCTGATATGTGGCCTGTGGTGTACAGTCACCTCGTCTCACAAACAATATGGCTAAACCTAGAAAAGCACACTGAAAGACAGAGAGAATGGTCAGCTGCATTGAATAACTTCTGAATGAGGATGTCTTAAAGAATATAAGACTTCTGTGTGGACAAGAAGTGACTGAGGGTTAACATAGAGTGTTATTTCTTCAGGAGACACAGAGAAGGTAAATATGAACTATTATTGACTATCACAATGCAGGAATAAGTAGTACACAAGACATTACGGGGGAACAAACCAAATGAAAGAGCTTTTTTTCACAGATTAGGTAGCTGAAGTGTGAGACTCATTCATGTCCTCAATTTGTTGCAAAGCCTTAAAGATTAGTAAACTCAGGCTCGGTAAGTAAAAAAGGCTTGGTAAATTAATGGAAAGCAAATCCTGAAATATCTATTGAATGCAAAATCTGGGTCTAAAATAGCAGCAAGTGACAAACTACCATTTAGTTACTTTGGTTTTCTGGAGACAGAATATTAGGAAAATTTTTTTTTTGGTTTGTTCCAATCTGAATGATCTTTTTGATAGTCTATGAGATACAAACTAGAAGAGAAGTGCTTTTATCTTTGCAGGGAATATAGAGTAGCTCTAAAGGATCTGAGCTAAGTTGGATGCTGCGGGGTAAAAAGCTTGATTAATTTTTTTCCTGAAGAGAAGGCAGCTTCTTCACCTCTGGCTCTGAGGTAGCTCAGGGAACTTGCTGTACCAGTGTCACATCACTTCATGTCCTACTTTTGCCAGTCCTCTTTCCTTCACTGATTTCATTAACATTCTGCTATTTAGGAAAAAAATTCAGTCTAAAATTACACACAGAGGATGATTAAATAACCACTTGTTCCTTAGCTCTAAAACACAACAGTTTTTCACTTGTTACTGTGGACCAAGCAGATCTAGAATTTGTGAGGTGAGCATAATTTATTCCAGACTCATGCTGGAGTAATTTATGTTCTTGAGCCTTTGCAGATGTATAGTCAGTCACTAGAGAGCTGTCTGCCGACAGGAGCTTTTACACATATTTAATCTAAATCAACACTCCAAATACAACATTGAAGGTGCAGTGAGTTTGTGTGGATTTGTAGCACTCCCTGGAGGACTCTGTGTCTAAAAACCAATAAACATTTCACAGTTCTCAGTAAGTGAAGATTTTATTTGATGCATGCAATAAGACTGGGTTTCTCATTTTAATTCCAGTATTATTCCACAGGTAATATGTAATTGGAGAATAATTTCTTGTGACTGAATGATAAAAGTGAAAATAAATCTTTCTATACTTAGCTGCAGCTTTTTTTTCATTATAAACAAAACAGCAAAACAGAATATTCATTGATAAGCAAAATGTTTTTCATACTAATTGAGAACTACTGCAAAATATTGATATTTTATAATCAGAACAAGTAAAAAGAAGACAACAAAACATTTATTTTATTACTTTATATAAGTTTTTAGGTTTGGTACACCTAATATGAGTGTCATAGGTCCAGTTGTGAAAAATTAATTCTGCACACTATTCATTGTTACAAGCTGTCAGCTTATGTGGACATGAAAATTTCTAATGATTACTCTGAAATCGGTTGATACAAAGGAATGAGTGGATATAGGGTCAAGATCTCAAATTTATTCCTTAGATGCTGTTTCTAGAATGAAGTAACTGTGAAATGTTTCTGAAAGGCTGGTCAGAGTCTGTGACTGCAGATGCAGAAGTGCAAACATATTGATGGTGTGTGTGGCCAGTGTCTAGAGAGGTCTATGAATAATAAATAATCTAGATAAATAAAATTAGTTAGGGTTATGCAAACAAACATCAAATAAATCGAGGCCTCCTGCTCATGCATAGATACAAAACCAGCACTTCTGTATGCTTTTTCTTTATTCGGGTTCTTTTGGGTGGTTTTTGGTTGGTTGGTTGGTTGGCTGGTTGGTTGGTTGGTTGCTTTCAATTAAACACGTGTCAGCAGACACAAGTTTAATCAACCAAAATATTTAAACTTAGAAATGATCTGGAGAAAGGCCACAAAGTGTCTCTAACCCTCCGTCATGGTCTTGATAGCCACAGTCACTTGGGGCCAGCAGGCTGCACCTTGCACAGGTGCACTGCCATGCAGCTTGCATGAATGCAGCTCTGCAGCTGGCACAAAGCAACAGCAGAGTCCAGACAAAGATCACAAGAGACTACTGACATAAAGTGTTGGAGGTAAAGGAGATTCAAGAGCAAAAGTGAAAAGGTTTATGTCAGTTTACCTTTTTGCTCATGGGCATTCAGGTGTTTATTTTTTGTCAAATGAAATGTATGGATAAAAGCCATTTTTTGATATTCTATGTGTAGTGCATTAGGAAGGTGAAGACAAGTGTAATGTGCATTTTTTGCATGTGTGATTGTCTACCTAAGCAGAATTTCATATGAAAAGACAAAATTCAGGGATTACATGTCAAATGCCTGCTTCCCTGTGTTATCCTGTCCAGCACAGCATGGTTCTATGTTAACAGACTAATTGTGAAATGGTTATTTCAATATATGAATAAGTGAAATGCACGTATTTAATAATTCTTTATTTTATTTCCAGAAATTTCTGTAATATAAACCACTAAAATTTGCTATCCAGTTTCTATTGAAATCTGATACTATTATTTTACATCTTGAAGCTCTTTACATCACCACAAATATCAGTATTTGTACAGTATGATCCAAACACAAATCGTTTAGCATAGAAGCAGTACCCTGGATCCCCTACTCTACAAACAGCATTTCCCACTTCACTGCAGAGAAGTTTTAGGGAATCCTTGCGCATAATCTGGGAAAAGGGAGATAAATTGTTATTGTGAGACATGGCTTTCCATTTTTGTTCTGTAATCTAAAACATTAGGCAACAGCTAATTGAATAATGTGTAGGTTTTATTAATATATTTTTCACACCAGCTAATCGAGCACTTTAGGACTACCAATTCATTTGTTGATAAATTCACTGTTACTTTTTAACTGTACTTACAGCTGTGCAAACGGTCACCAGCAACAGCTTTCTGCCTACCTCCAAGCACTTTTTAGGTGAACAAAACTCCCCACAGCAGCCTGTCCTCTCCCTGGGCAGTGACTGATGTGCTCACATTGGAAGGTTGGATGGTTTTTATCATGAAGGGACACCCAGCATTCCTTATCTTCTGCTGCATGGCACTGGGAGGGACGAATGATGCTCTTGGCACCACGGAAGTTGCACAGTAGCACCAGGATTTCCTGAGACCACAGGGCCCTCCTGAAGGTAGGTGGGATATTGCCTGCATACTCCAATAGTGCTGGCATGGCACTTTCCAGTGAAAGTGACTGTCACCAGTACAAGAATCACCCACCCCTCTTCCGCTGTCTTTTCTTTGGTTGTAGCTTTTGGTTTAAACCAAGGGACTCAAAAATACAGAGCCCACCAACTAACCAGCCACACAGCACCTGCTCCTGCCCAAGGCTTGCACTGGAAATGGGAACAATCAGTTTGAGTGAGTCCTGAACAAAGCAATGTAGTCGCTGTAGGGAAAGATGGTGTTGGAACTGCCTATTGCCTTGGCTAGGATGCCTGAAGTAGTTGTTTGTCTCAGGATGCCAACCACAGCTTCTCCTTCCCGCTTGCCACTGAGGAGAGTTTTCTCTTGGCACTCTTCCTTCCCCCCCTCTCTTTTTTTCTGTGTCATTGTTGATATGTGCCATCAACTGTGGAGCCTGCTAATAAATTCTCATTCGTATGAATTTGTCTTGACATCCTTTCTGCAACACACTGATTCAATCATGCCTACTCTCTCAGCAACTTAGAAGAAGCAAGCACCACTTCTTGGCCAGAAACTGAAAGGAAATAGTAAGATTTTGAGCCAGCATATGACATCCATTTGTATATAGAAACATTTGAATGAAAGACAATAGGAAGCAAGAAGTCACCTGGCTGGGACAATGGGTCTGAATCAAGTGCACAGGTTGGACATGGAAGTAAAAAAGTCTCAGCCAAAGCTAGGGAAAATGCAGGGAGTGGTTTGAGTGTCCAAATAAATATTCTCCCATCAACACCCATGCTTTTCAACCTGGCCCTACAAACTTTGCCACTGCTGTGGCCAGCAGCTCTGCTGCTACTGTAGAACTTCTCAAGGCATGTACCACTAAGGTAGCCTTCAGCAAGGAAAGCAACAAATGTGCTCAAGTTGTTTTCTTTACTGAATGCAGTTTTCATAATTTTGGATATAGTTATCCAGTGACTTCCCAAAAGATTAACCCTGTTGCATAACTAACAACTTGCCATCGTACACAGCACATTCTAAAAGCTGAAAAGACATGTTCTACCATGTAATTGCAGGTCTGGGATATCAAGAAATATTTTTCATCACCACAAATAAGAGTTGGAAGTCTGGAGTCTGATTTAAGCCATTCAAGGAGTTTTTTCACTAACTCCAAGAGGGAAAAGGTCCTGTTGATGACTCACTTCATATCTTAGAAGTCAAAGAAAATTTATGTGCAATTCCTGGTATTCTATATAGATTTTAAAATACAGAGTTAATAGTCTGTTTCTTCTTAGATTTAGGAAAAACTTTTACACAAAAATGGCACACAAGAAATGTTGTTTTATGATATTTGAAAACATTATATCATTCTGGGATTATAAGTCTTTTTCTTTGAAACTGAATATGGCTGTTCAGTGTTTGAGGACGGCAAATAAATCAGATACTCTGAGACCTAACAAACATTTGTCCTAAAAGCTACTAAAGTTACTAGATGGTTGGACAGGCCATGTCCCCTCTGAAGTCAAAGGTAGTTTTGCAAGCATCCATCACTGAAGATTGGGAGATTCTATTCTCCAGCTCTTCCCTTCTCTCCCCGTGAAGGCTGAGGGGAGGAAGCAGGATGTTACAAATTACTGTCAATGACTAAAAAGAAAAACATCAGTCCCCACTATCTATTTAGTATTCAAGTCAGCTCACCAGTTTGGGAGGCAATAATGCAACCTGAAATGTATAATGAAAGTGTGAAACACAAAAAAATTTGTTGGCATCTATTTATTAGCTTGCACCACTCACCTGACTAGAGTCAGAGCTGCAGAAGGTCAAATCCCATGGCACAGTGCTTTTGCAGAACACTTCCTTTATTTATAGCAGAGTTCACACTTGGCTACCTTATCTCCATTGGCAGAATTCCTGCTTGCCCATAACAAGCTACTTCAGGTACATCAACAAGACCTGAGCCTATATTTAACAGTGAAAGAGCATTTTTGCAACTTTGTTCTACTGTAGGAAATCTTGGTGGTACATGGACTGGTGATTTCTCTGTTGCAGTTTCCAGTTCACTTCCACTTCTTGATACATTCCAGGAATCACTTGCAAACAAAATCAAGCATCAGCATTCCTTATGCAATCAAAATTTTCCATTGTATGTTAAAAACAGGTGCTAGAGAGGGTTGTTTCTGCATAAAGCCCCCATTTTAGGTTCTTTACTCATCTCAACTCTTTCTAATGTTAATGCATCTGTATGCCAATAAGGTTTTCTCAGTTGCCAGAGCCCTTGGTCATCATTCCAGGACTGTCTTTACTGTGTTTAAATTAAGACAGCTAAGATGATTTTGGTGTGATTTCCCATGGGGACTTCTTGATACAAGACTCAGACCAAGCTCCAACCCCAAACTATGAATATGTGTTCATTGTGCACACTTACAGAATCAAAGCTACATATGTGAGCCACAAACAAGGAGCAAAGTTGTGATGGGATTATGCATCCCAAAATAATTATATCGTGACTGTCAGGGACCTACAGGATCCTTTCCAGCATCTTACTGTTGTGCTTCATTTTAAATGAAATCTTGTATTCTGGAATTGGAGTTGGAATTAAGTACCAGAAGACTTAGGCTTTTTTTTATGAAGTGTTTTTGCCTTAAATTGTAGATCCTCAGCAGTTACTCCTAAAGAAATCTTGGAAGCAAGGAGGGGAACTTTCTGTTCTTGAGCAATGTCAAAACAAAAGCTTGTATATATCTGTAAAAAAAACAGTTAATTGCAGGGAATGTTGTCCCATCTATGCCAAGCTAGATCACTGAAGCCCTTATTTCACCATTACATTTTATAATTTATTTCAGAGGAGCATCCTTTCTCATTTATTCCAGTGAACTCAGAAGCCAGAAAAATATTTGAGATATACTCATAATTTTTCTGTTAAACTGAAACAAAACTATGGCCTCAGTCCACAGGAATTGCTTTAACTTAACATTGGAACTTAAGTATAGGACCCTGACTGTAATCAGGGAAGTCACATCAGGTGAAGCAGAAACAACACAGTAAGGAATTCCTGACTGCAGGAAAGTTTACTGGACACCTTGTCTGTTACTTTTTTAATACACTGTGAAACTTAGGAATGAATGGAGTAAGAATGAAATAAAGCCCTTCTATTTACAATTTATGTGAATCAATTTTTAGTGGAAAGAAAAAAATGGAGTGAAGTTTGGGGTTTCTAGCAGTTCTGGTTCTCTCTGCATGTCCTGTATGTGAGAATATGGAGGTGCAGCCCATCTCCTTTTAAATGGCCCTGTGCAGGGGCAGCCAGATTGGATCTCAGCAAAGTGGGTGTTTCATACCTGCAGTGTTAGCTGAAAAGCAAGTTTTTATTACACTCTTGGTTTCTCTGAGCCCTTGTTTCATGCACAGAGTGGTCAATAAAAAAATCCCACCAAAACAAAAAACCTCAGTTTTCCCAGTGTGTCCATGGTCAATACAACTACATTTTAAGTAAAAGCTTCTTTTATCACCTGAGCTAGCTTGCTTGCATATAATAGGCACTGCTGAGTAGTACATCTGGTTAATGATTATCTTTTACATATTGATATTAGTACCTGAAGTGGGAACAGCTCATTTCCTGAATACGATTACCATTTTGAAATCTTATGCACAGGGGAAAAAACCAATTCTATAAATTAAACAAGGAGTTCTGAGAACTTATATCCCCCAGTTCACATCCAGATACTAATGCATCTCATTTACTTTGTTGTTATTCCCTTGAGTTATCTGTGTCATGCAGACCAGTCTTGCATGTCATGTTAACTATCCACTGAAAAAAGCTAGAAGTGTACTTGTAACAGTGCCCTAAGTGAGCATACAAGGTAGGTAGAAGAACATAAAAAATTCATCACTGTTACATTTCAAGTTGCTGGGATATTTTCATTCCAATAGGACAGAACCCATGTCAGCTAAAGATGGAGCTATAATTAAACTGATATGGCATTCACAATTGCCTTGAAACCTGCTGTAGTTGTCATATGTTTCTTTTCCCCATCTTTAAACTATATGGAAATCAATTATCTCAACAAACCAGCTGTAAGGACTGTATGCCAACCACTTACACTTGAAGTGAATAAATTATTTGAAATTCATTATTGATGTGAACAACTCTCCAAGATTTAAAGCACCAGTCCATTTTCTGTGCTGAGAGTCACATGGAATTTTAACAAGTTCAGCACTATCCTCCGTCATAAATTCGTACAGCAAACTGTTATGCAAATAGCTAGAGTTCAGGGATTGGCGAGCCGTGCACAGAAAATTATGCTTCAGATGACAAAGTGCCTGTGAGTTAATAGTTCTTTACATTTAGTGACAAATTTGTTCCTGATTTACCCCAGAGTGACAGACACAGGGTAAAAGGGGGACATCGGAGACTGAAAATACCATTTGTGTGTCAAGGATGTTAGCAACCTGGAGTGGTGATAGGCACTGGTGTCTACAGGATATGAAATTGAGTTGATGTGATGTCATTTTGGCTCTACTGTAACCTGGTTATCTCTTGCCAAGACTTCATGTATGATTAGTCAGCTCGGAGAGGACAGCAAGCCTTATCAGGCACACTTCCTGACATTCCTGTCAACTTAAGAAATGTGGTTAAGGAATTTAAGATGAAGTGTCACATCTTCATATCAAATCCCATTGAGTCACCACCTACAAGTTTGAAGACTCCTTCTAAAAATATTAATGAAAAGGAAAAAGGAAGTTTGGACTGGGTTTGACCTTGTAGGGCACTTTGCATGCTACATCCCTTTAAGTTAGTGTCTTTATTATGCACACATTTTCTTTTCTTCCAGAGAAAATAATTGCTATACAGGCTGTGGAAAAATAATATTAATTAATACCATGTTCTAAGTTAGCTGACTTCTAGTCTGTAGAATAAGGCAACCTTTTATGTGCCTGAGCAATTTTAAAAGAAGCTCCTTGTGTAAAAAGCTTGCCATCCCATATATTTAACAAGGACTATATTTGGAATGGTTAATAGACAGATGAAAATACTCAGCATAACAATATTTTTTCATCTCTTCAAAGGAAAATTTTGTACAATGTAATAGTCACACTGTATACAAACTCTTTCAAGTTTCTTTTCTAAAGCAAGTTAGCAGCATGCTATTTTCATGCCATTACATTTGTCCAACTGCACAATTTGTATTAATAAAGGCAGTTGCATTCACTTCCTTTCAGTGGGGCTCAAAGTTAAAATTCATTGCTAAGTCAAAAAGATTCCTGATATGCTGCAGACCAAAACACTGCATAAACAGGGCACAGTAAAGGGTCTGTCTGTCGACCACCAGCTGTAAGACTGAACATGCACAAGTGCCCAGGTTTTCAGCCATTGCCAAGGAAATCTTCCAAGAATTTCAGGGCCTGGTAAGGCCCAAAGAGTCTTCTCAAGCAACATACAACTGCTTCACAACACTTAAAGAGAAGCTTACAGTCCCAAATCCTGACATATAAGGTACACATTTCTTCAGTAACAGTTTTCCTGGTTAATAATTATGAATATATCTGTACTGAATAAGTAGCCCAGGGGAAACTGACTCTACACGGCACACACAATCATGTCTCCTTCATTTAGAAATGATCCTGATGCTTGCAATGCAGGTCCAGAAGACATGTAGACTGTGTAAGCACATCTGAAAACAGATACAGAAGGCTGTAACTGGCTGCAAGAGCCCTGTTAAAAGGAACATAAAACTATAATTATGTTATAACTTCTGCGTTTTTTCTGTTAAGGAGGAGAGCAGCAATAAACTTCTTTTTGCACCTTGCCTTATTTATTTGGTTGATTTTGCCTTTCACCAAGAAAATCACTATTTGGCTGAATAGTCCTACAAGGGCTTTTTTGCTTTTCAAAAACCAGTTTGTGACATTTGAGAGTGTGTACCCTGAATTATTGCTTCCAAATTTAAATGCACTGCTTAATAAAACACAAACAGGAAGGACCAGTGGAAATGCTTTGAACAGAGCAGATGACTTAGACGTTTAACTCTGTCACTTTTCTCATGGCAATGAAATGCTGAAACAAGAGCATCTGTGACCTGTAAGTTCAGCAAGCTAAGCCCATGAAGATCAGAAATATCCTCTGCTTGCCTTGAAGAACTGTCCAACAGCCAGAACAATTTCTCATCAAGAAACAAATGGTAAGTCATAAATTGTTTTGTGCACAAGGATAGGCAACCTGCCCTTTACCAAACTTTCCTCACTTTCATAGTAGACAAAGATAAAAATAAAAGCAGAGAAGGTTTAACACCTCAGTTATCTTGAGCTAAGTTGTAGAAACATTTGGTAATTCAGAGAGAAAACTTTTATTGCTAGCATACAGCATGCAACCTGACACTGTGTAAAACTTTAATTGGCTATAGGGATTATGAATCATCATCTGAAAATCTTCTCCTGTGGAACAGTATTTTAATTGTGTAGATCTCTCTGTCCATAAGTAAGCATGAGAAGAGAGCAATCAATATATGCTTTAGACTAGAGTATAATTTCCAAATGCTTCAATCTAAATAGGTCTGAGAATACCACTAGATCCTGCTTGGATCTGGGTTGATTGGATAGCTGGGTTGATTTTAGCTGAAGCATTCTGATTTTTTCTGGGGATAGACATCTGCTTTTTAAGATGCTGGAATTTTTTTTGCATTAATTTTATCCTTAAAAGTGATACTCAACTGCAACCTGTCTCTTACAGTTCCTCGTCACCTACAACATCAATATTTTCACTAGAGGAATGAGTAAGCACAAAGCCACTGTCAATGCCTTCCAGTCCCAGTCCCGGAGCAAGACTGAGAAATAAGAGTTTCCTCACTTCTCTTACCAGTAGGACTCTAACCGTGCTTATACCACCTGCAGTTGTTGAGGTACACTGTTCCACACATGTCTCAAAACCAGCCACCACTCTAAAATAATCCACTGGTATAAACACATATCACCCCACTATATATGTGCTATCTGACTCCCAGGTCTTCATGTATAATTAAGTGATTAAATCAACAGATGCTTAGCTGGTAAATGATGATGAGCTCTGTTTCTGAAATTGTTCCAAAGAAGAAGAAATAAGGACTGATGGAAGAGACAGAAGTTTCTCCTGTAGATGTTTCTGTGATAGAAGCAGGCAAAAATCATATTACAGGAGAGTGATTAAGACACAGAAGGTGATGAATGTGGGAGATGAAAGTTCATTGTAGTTGAACTTCAGGTTAAGATTTAATTCACCTAAATGTTGGTGCCTATGCCTTTGGTGTTTGGACTGTGCATTGTCCAGACTGCCTCCATCATCAAGAGAGATAGGCAACCCCAAAGGGCAACACACCTCCTAGAACGAGAATTATCCTAGACCAGAGGAAGGGATTCCCTCCCTGGGATTGATATTTGTCTCCTTTGACCACGGAGCAAATTGCAAGGTATCAGAACAAGCTATTACCCTATATTCCAAGGGTAATTTTTGTATCTGAACATCTGGCTTGGGCTTATCTCTTATTCTTAAAGCAAAACCACTCATTAGAATGGAAATGATACTTCTTAATATTTGCATTTTTAAAAGTACATTTACAGGATAAAGTAGCAGATGATCAGGGCATAATGCAAGGCCAGTCTGTGGCACTTAGCTTTGCAGGAGACAACATTAAGAGCTTATATTGACTCTGGTCTTACTCTTATTGAGGTCACTGAAAGTTTTACTACAGACACCACGGAAAAGAAGCTCAGGCCCTGATAACAGTAGCCATCAAGTCCTTGCTATTATCTCAAGGGAAGAGACAGTTCCCTTCTAACCTTGTCTTTTGTATTTGTGTATTTGCCTTTATCACTGGACATAATGATTTCTATTTCACCCCCCCAAATTCTTCTGAAAGTTTTCTCTTCTACCATTAGCCCCAGTGATTGCTCATGCACTTTACTATGTCTTCAAACAGCATTCAAGTTCCAACAAACAAACAACCAAACAATCACAGAAGTGAAAAATAAATAAATAAAT
>VYZT01043856.1:0-27471 GCA_013400735.1 Pomatostomus ruficeps | reverse complement strand
GGGAAGTGGTCACAGCACCAATGTGACAGAGCTAAAGAAGCACTGGGCAATGCTCTCAGGCACATGATGCCACTCTTAGGCTGGTGCTGTGCAGGGCCAGGAGTCTAACTTGATGATCTTTGTGGGTCCCTTCCAAATCAGTTTGTCCTGCCATTCTGTGACCTGTTGAATNCTGGTGCTGTGCAGGGCCAGGAGTCTAACTTGATGATCTTTGTGGGTCCCTTCCAAATCAGTTTGTCCTGCCATTCTGTGACCTGTTGAATTGGGTCCAGAGGAGGGCCACAAAGATGATCTGAAGAATGCAGAACCTCTCCTGTGAGGAAAGGCTGAAAAAGTTGGGGTTGTTCAGCATGGAGGAGTAAAGGCTCTGGAAAGAACTTTTAGCACCTTCCAGTACCTAAAAAGGGCTATAGGAGAGCCAGAGATATACTTTTTACAAAGGTAGATAGTTATGGTGCCAGGGGGAGTAGATTTAAGCTACAATTAGAAAGGTTTTGTTGTGGTTTAACCCCAGCCAGCAACCACACTGCCCTCTTACTGCCCCACCAGTGAGATCAGGGAGAGAATCATAAGGGTAAAAGCTGAAAAACTTTTGGGTTGAGGTTCAGACCATTTAACAGGGAAAGCAAAAGCCACACATGCAAGCAAAGCAAAGCAAAGCAAAGCAAAGCAAAGCAAAAACCGAGGAATAAATTCACTGCTTCCCGTGGACAGGCAGATGTTTAGCCATCTCCAGGAGAGCAGGGCCCCATTACACTTAATGGTGATTTGGGAAGACAAATGCCATCACTCCAAATGTCTCCCCCTTCCTCCTTTTTGGCCCCATTTTGTATACAGAGTATGATGTCACGTGGTCTGGAATATCCCTTTGGTCAGTGTGGGTCACCTGTCCTGGCTGTATCTCCTCCCAACCTCCAGGCACCCCCATCCACCTCATCAGTGTGGCAGTATGAGAAGCAGAAAAGGCCTTGGCTCTGTGTAAGTTCAGCTCAGCAATAACAAAAACATCTCTATATTTTGAACTCTGTGATCAGCACAAATCCCAAACACAGCCCCATACCAGCCACTGTGAAGAAAATTAACTCTACCCCAGACAAAACTGCACAGATTTAGATTAACTTTTACGAAAAAATTCTTTACAGTGAGGGTGGTGAGGCATTGAAACAAGTTGCCTCATCACCTGTTGTGAATGCCTCATTCCTGGAAGTGTTCAGGTCTGGGTTGGATGGGACTTTGAGCAACATGATCTAGTGGGCTGCATCCCTGCTCATGGCAGAGGGATTGGAATAAGATGATCTTTAATGTCTCTTCCAACCCAATCCACTCTGTCATTCTGTGATTCTACTCCATACTGAGAAGAAACTGCCTGTCACCCTATGTTTGAAGAAAAGGGGTCCTTTTCTTTACCATTCTTGATTTAACTGTTCACACAGAACAAATGACTATTTTTATATGCCTAGAGTATGTTATGCAGTGTTGCCTATAAAGAAATCTTTGTGCCATAAAGCATCAAGTTTCTCCTCTTACTTTAAAACAATATAGTTACAGTTTTTTCTTTTAGAAGCAATAAACACCATCTTTACTGTAAATCATGTTTGGTCCTGGTTCAAGCATACTCCATGACTGCTACCCAGTGCGGTACTTTTACTGAACAATAGAAGTTTCTGTCCCTGCTCAAAACCCATCCTTAATAAGTCAGCAAGAAAAGAAAAAAATTTTCTTCCAGCTTGTTCCTCAGAAATCACAGGTCTGATTCTCTTTACATCTTGCAAAGACTTTACATTTATCAAGACGTTAAAGTATCTTTTCCTGTTAAGCATGATGTAGGAGCATTGATAAATGGCAGAATGCTGGATTTTAGATTAACTTCTTTCCTGCCACCTGAAGGTCATCTTTTATGTCTATAGGGCTGGCTGTTTTGTGTTTGCTCTGCATCATCCCCTTTGTTTAATACACTACTATATACTTTATTTCTAGCCAGTACTAAAACCCAAACCCTCTAATAACAGTGGTGATGTTGGGAGAAGGTCAGGAGTCTTTTTACTTTTTCCTCTATTCTCAAATTTTCCTAGAAATGTGTAGACAAGAATGAATAGTTATGACCTACAAATCAAAGGAAACTAGGTGCTTGCAATCCCAAATTGGGAGAGATATTATGGCAGTATGTGTCAAGTTCTACTACAGTCATGGAACTCATGTTGAGGGGATCTTGGGTTGGTTGTTTTGGAGAACAGCTGTAGCTGCATCACCCACCAGAACTGAATATGTGCAAAAGGAACATACTCTTCCTTCAGAAGGCTTTTGGAGGTACAAACGGAAGCATGACGAAAATTACCCAGCTGACTCAAGGTGAAAAACACACCATGAAGTGCATCAAAAGTGTCTGTATTTTGGTGGCAAAACTTAAGTAAGAGTGTCCCCAAGCTTCTCAGTCCTATCTTTTCTTGCCCTTGCCATATCCTTACCATCACTGCTATTTGATCACTGTCCACATGTTTGGGTGATTACTGCAGAGTAATCTGCCCCTCCCAAACTGCAGCTGCTTTCCGTCTCTGCTATCTTGTTCCCACGTGGTGGTCAAGTGTGTAAAGTAATCACCGAGGGTGATAGAAAGTACAACAAAGACAAATGAATATATTGAGATCATCATTTCAGTGAGCCTGCAGGAAGCCCAAGGTATGGTTGAACTAGTCTGGTAATGTTCTGCCCTTTGGCACTACTTTATGTGTACTCAGGGGAAATAATCAGCAGTAGAGTCATTTTACATTTAGAGTATACAGGTAATTTGTGAGTATAATAAATATTTTGTTTATGCAGCACATGTGTTTGAATACAGTTTTACCTGCTTATGAGAAATGACTCTTTATTGCACAGGTGCTTCAAAATATGACGCTTTTTACAATGCTACTGTGGATAAATAAATAATGTTGTGCGTTGAACACAAATAGGCAACACTTTGTATGGTTTTTACATGATGACAAATCAATTTGAATTTCTTTGAAGCTAACCAAAGCACCATATCCAAAACTTTGTATTAAGTATGGATTTTCAGTTTTACATTTGCTAGAACAAATAGTCCACATTTTATGTCAGAGGTGAGTTTGGATGATAAAATATAAAATGAAGTGCAGTACCTGAGACTCCTCTTCAAATTTAGACAAAGGATACCCCAGCCACTGAGTAATCAGTCGGCTCCAGAACTGACACAGCAAGGATGAACACCTTAGCAGCTGAGGAGAAAGTACCTGGGCTCCAGGGGAATCTTCAGAGATGGGGATGGGAATCAGCCTCTCCTACAAAGCTAGTTTTGCAAACTGTTGTCCTGTTTTTTACGTAACCAATTGCTTCTTGTTTTTCATGTAGTCAATTGCTCCTTGTTTGGCTAGTCCCATCGACAGTCTTTTGAAAACTTAACCCGAAACATTTCCCTAAGCTGAACTGATAGGTTTTCCCTTTCAGCTGTGAGAGAGACTACTCTTGTTCAAGGCCTCATTCAGGCCAGTAATGAAAATGCAGAAGCTCAGAAGGGGTTCCAAGCCAAGATCAGGCTGCCAGTGAGGGTCTTTGGTTAACAGCAGCCTGTGCAGAAAGGACAGATCCCATGCCCGTTTTACTACCTTTCTTCTCCTTTTCAGATTACTTTCATGTCATGTGTTTCTACATGTCATCTGATTTACTAGATTTTGTTATTCTACCTAGAATAATAATTTTCTGTATGAAAACAATTTGCGTCTTGGAAAATTTTTATGCTTATACCACAATAACACTGGGTGTACTGCATTCTGTCTGCATGGTACATCAATCTGTCTAGAATCAAACTCAGCACAGGCAAGTGCTGACAATCTCCTCTAAGTGAAATGCACTCATCAGATAGTGGCAGCTTTGGTACACAGTGGAACTTTGGAACTTTATACACAATGAGAACATCCATGGCTTCCTTTATATATGGGTGTGAAAGCGTTCATCGCTCCTAAAAGTTTTACCTTTGTAGAAATCCTGATAATGAAAAAGAGCTTTTTGCTCCCATTCATCCTGTGGAAATGAACTCCAGCTGTGAACACTTTGTTTTTATGTAGAAGCCATTTCACTTGATGAGTTTTCTCATATCTCTTTGATATTCTCTTGATTTCACAATGAGTCTTCTCCTTCTAATATTCTAAAATAGTAAAAAAAATTAGTAAGTTTCTTCTTTATGTTTTCTGCACTGTACATAAATTTATATCATCCTTCAGGTCTGTCCCCCTTCAAATGTTGTCTCTTCATACCCAGGCAATGGATAGTAATAATTTCCAAATCCTCTGTATTCCTATTAGGCCTTTATTTTTTAATTTTTTTTAAAAATTAAAAAATAAAGGCCTTTTAATTTTCAGGGTTTTAATTTATTTTTCTTTTTTAATCTTGAATAAGGGCATTTCTTGACAGAAGAAAGCTTGAAAACCCTCCACAGAATATCTGATCAGTAGGTCCTGCTAGCCCTTATCTAGATGGCTTTTTTTCTAAAGATTCATCTGACTTCAAGCAGGCAGAATTAAATGCTACAGAAATCAATCTGAATTGACCTCTATACCTTTCTAAAAGCAATTTTAAAGTAGTTGTAGTCTTTCTTGCTAACATTTAGAAACACATATGTATGTATCTGAATCAGTATAATAACTCAACACAGTTTGAAAAGATAACAGTGTTTCATTTGAATTTAAATGTCTTGTTTTAAATAAGCAGTTATGATATGGAGCCAAATCAGTCAGCTTAACAACAAAGGGCAGTATGCTGATGAATTATGTATGTTATCTTCATTTTCTGCCTACTGATAATTGACAGGTATCATGGCACCTTCTACTTACTTCCTGTAATTATATGCCATATATCAAACACTGACTTGTGTGTAATGGTCCTTCCCACACACACATACACACAAAATGGTTTTATGTTTTATTTAAAGCTTACAGCATTTTTAAATTTTCTGTTTCACTCACTCTATTTTGCAAGCTGCTTTGCCACTCAGCCCATGTCAGCAATGTCAAGATTTCTTCAGTGTTAGTTTGAGTCACTCATTCAAGCAATGGCTCCATCCTTTTGTTTGATTTGGTTTTTATAAAAATTAGTTAGGCTAAACCAATACTGAAAAAAAATTACCTGCTGTTTGAACGTGTGTTTTAAAAGAGGCTTCTCAGTCTTTGACATAAAGTTTGTATCTTTACTAACAGATATATTGTCATCATTATGTAGCAACTTCAGGTAGTATTAGGTTAAAAAACCTAGTGTCTTCACAGAGCTGATTAAATGGCTAGGTCTGTCTTGGTAGTTTGCCTTTAATTTAGACTAACTCCACCATGACAGGGATACATTAATTGAGTAGCTCTGCAACTGGGCTCATTAGATACAATGCTTACTGATTAAATATAACCACTACTGGGTATCTTGGCAAATGATTCAGAATTGCTTTCTTTTAATTCAGTGTTTTGTTTCTTCGCAGGAAATCAATTTTGCTGAGAATTATTTTAATAAACCAGTGATAATAAAGTAAATCTTCAATTAAAACAAAATCTTAGTTACCTTGAAGGGCTTTTTACTTATATTGTCTTAAATATCCAAACTCATATTTTAATCTAAAAACCTACATTCAGTAAATTGTATGCCTGGTACATGTAAAACAACACCTAGTCTATACTGTGGAAGAGTTTCTTGCTATCATTGCATCCTTGACAATATTCACTACAAGAGAAAGTGGGCCTCAAACAAAAGCCCTGAAATTACAGAAAGTAATTGTGCAGAAAGAAAGTTAGATGGTATCTCTTTTGTTCCTATTAATTTCAACTTGATTTGTCAGCTTCTTTAGAAACCTAAGTTTATATTCTTTCCTTGTATCATTGATTAAGTTGGTTAGAGGCTCATACCATAGTGAAATAAATTATTTGATATACTGTTTCTCACAGAATTAGAATAAACTATTAAATATCTTTATAAGGCACCATTCATCAAAAACTCTCAACATGGGTAGAAGGTGACAGCCTGTGAGCAGCCAGTGATGGCAAAGGACAGAAGTGTACTAAGACCATCAAGTAACATCCCTGCTCTTTACTGAACTGGAAAAGAAAATTTCATAAAGGAAAAAAATCCCCAACAATATTTTTTCTCTAGGGCATCTTTTTTGGCAAAAGTATCTGGATGTAGCACTTCTCTGGCTTGAGAGTTCTAAACATCTGACTGCAGATAAACAAGGTAAAAAGCAGACTGTGAGGCTTTTAGCAGTCATTGGCAAATGCTTATATGAACAATTGTTAATGAAAATACATAAATCCAGTTTTCAAAGACTGAACATTTGACTGAAGTAACTATAAAATTCTTGGGACATGCAGAAAGCACTCTGCTGTTGGGCTGAGTGCTAACTTCTCTATTTCTCTCTATTTCTATCTCTGTGATGAGGACCTATAGCTTATTCTACAGTAAAAAAAATATTGCTTGAACATTTTTGAACCTCCCTTTAGGCAGAAAGTTATGAGGAACTCCAGCCATGATTTAAATAGAAATCATCATGCTCCCTCTCTTATTTATATTTTGCATTACCACCAGTGCACCTAAACTTCTGAAGAAGGTTTTGTTTTCTAGCTGTTGCTTATCCAGCTTAGCCTGAAGGAGCACAGATATCTCCCAGAAGGCTGTCAGGTTCAGTGTGAGAAGCTTTCCAGATTATCTCAGATGTATCTGCACCACAGGGGTGGATCGGGAAAGCCAGCAGACTAGGGTGTTGTGCTCCAGAAGCAGAGTGTTCCACGGATGTACAGTAACCACTCTTCAGAAGGGAAATGGCAAATCAAAGACATTTTCATAAATTGGCTTATTCTGCCTGCCAAAATGAAAGTTAGGAAAGACTTGGATTACTTTTAATAACAACAAAGTGTGAATATCTTCCATTCTCTATCCTGGTAAAGAATAATCAAGCAAACTTTCAAAACAAAACGAAGTCTGTTATCCCTTTTCATCTTTTAATAGTCCCTTCACCTATCAGTGTGCTTAGTACATTCCAATTTGTTTTGGGCTAAATAATACAGCACGTTCTTCACAAGAGTGGTATGTATTTAGGCAGGTAAACTTTTGAAATTAACAAGACTACTCCTTCAGTTAAGGTTGGGACCTTGGCAAAGACCTTTTTTAGTCTGCGAACATTCACATCAGAAATGCTTACATAAGCTTTTATTATAGTAGAGCAGCAGTTACTATGTTATCTAATCTTTAGTGGTCATGGTCAGCATTATCTCCTGTTGAGGCACTTACAGACTCTTGCTCCACAACTTTCATAGATCCATTAGTGCTGGAAAAGACTTCCAAGACAATTGAGTGCAACCTTTGACCAAACACCACCCTTTCAAGTAAATCATAGCACTAAGTGGCATGTTGAGTCACTTGAACACTGCTAGGTGTGGCGACCACCACTTCCCTGGGCAGCTCATTCCAGTGCTTGACAACCCCTTCCATGAAGAAATTTTTCCTGATGTCCAACCTAAACTTCCCCTGGTGCAACATGAGACTGAGTGCTCTTGTCCTGTCTCTGGTTGCCTGGTAGAAGAGCCCAACCCCACCTGGCTGCAGTCTCCTTTCAGGCACTTGTAGAGAGTGATAAAGTCCTCTCTGAGCCTCCTTTTCTCCAGACTGAACACGCCCAGCTCCCTCAGCTACTCCTCACAGGACTTGTGCTCCAGACCCTTCCCCAGCTCTGTTCCCTTCTCTGGACTCACTCCAGCCCCTCAATGTCTTTCTTGGAGAGAGGGGCCCAGAACTGGACACAGCACTCGAGGTGTGGCCTCCCCAGTGCCCCGTACAGGTGGACAATCCCTGCCCTGGCCCTGCTGGCCGCACCATTGCTGATCCAGGCCAGGATGCCATTGGCCTTCTTGGCCACCTGGGCACACTCTGGCTCATGTTCAGCTACTGTCACCAGCACCCCCAGGTCCTTCTCCATTGGGCACTTTCCATCTACTCTGGCCTAGCATCATAATGCGTTCAGAAGAGAGAGCACTGTACACCCTCATCCCAAAGGTCATGGGTATGGATATGTGAATTCCCAAGCACCTAGTGGAGGAAGATGCTGTGCCTAAACTAAGCTTTCTCATGCAGATGAGCTGCCAC
This sequence comes from Pomatostomus ruficeps, assembly GCA_013400735.1. Lineage (NCBI taxonomy): Eukaryota > Metazoa > Chordata > Aves > Passeriformes > Timaliidae > Pomatostomus > Pomatostomus ruficeps. The sequence continues at coordinate 19,347 of VYZT01043856.1, read as the reverse complement.
TGAAGAGAATGCCTGTTGGCTCCATGGATCCACAAATGGAGAGTTCCCATGCTGCCCTCTCAGCTGCAAGGAGCTTCTGACAGAGCTTACACCTATATGATTTTGTGAGTAGGCCTTCAAAGGGTGAATTGAAAACATACTGCTCTATACTTTCCCTTAGGGAATAAGCACATAATTTCTGCTTATTTTGGCACTTAAGTCTACCAACAAAATATCCTACTGTAGCAAAATTGGCTGTCATTCTCATAGCAGGCTGACTTGATTAATATGGTTGCAAAGCTTGTTTTGCAATTCAAACCTTGTCAAACCAAATCCAAAGTGATTTTCCTGGATAAATCCAATTAAAATATAAATACTGAATCAGAACACGTTTTCTGTAATTACCAAGCAATTCTGTGAGAAGGCTATTAAAGTAGGCTAAATTACCTCTCTTACCCTGCCAGCCCTTCATGCCCCTCCCAGGCGCACCTTTCTGAAGCAATACTGTGCTTGGCAGGGACACAGGAGATCAGTCTGTATCTGCAGAGCTCCCCATTTTGGGCTGGTTTGCAGGCAGCTGTACTCCACTCAGCCCTAGTACTGCTCCAAAGGGAGAAAGGATTCCTGACAAGACAGTACCTAATGGAAACGGACACCTCTCCCATCCTCTTTTTCCATTTGAAGTCCTCTCCTAGCTGGATGCCTCTGTCAGATCAGTCAAGGCACCAGCAGGCTTTGCTCTGCATTTGCACAAAGACAGCAATATTTTAAATTATTATAGTTGTCATATGCTTCTATTTAAATTTAAAAAAATCTATAAAAATTTCCATGGGCAAGTGTTCGAAGTTTCCTATTTCTGTAAAGCTGGCAGACATGTCATCAGCACTACTAATTCTGAGAAATCTGAAGAAAAAATGCCATTTTTTTTTAAAACTGCTTTTTTTGTTAGCTGGCCACCTTGACGTCTGTAGTAGCTTTGTGTTTGTAGGGTCTGATTTCTGAGTGACAGCTTAAATGGCTCAAAGAATTCATAACAGTTCCCCTCAGTTTTGTGCTACTGTTTTCCCCAATTGAAATCATGGGGCATCAGGCCAGGATGAGAGTTTCACAAAAATCAACTGCTATGAAAAATCCTTCTGAAGCAACAGGGTTGTGTGCAGGAGTGAGTATGTGTTCAGCACAGCAGGTAGAAGCATTTTTGAGGAAAGTTTTTTCCATCTAAAAATGACAGTTGGTTAAACTAAATATTTCCCAGGAATGACATTGACCACAAGGTTTTGACAACAGCAACAAGAACACAGATGGGAAGAACCTGGGCCAGGGCAATTTTGTGGGATGAGAAGGAAGGGCATGTACCCACACCGGTCAGATGCTTTGGGAGTAAAAGAGTTTTCCCACTTCCCTGAGCAATGTTTAACTGCAGAGCCATTCTTTGTCCTCCTTGCTTTCCTGCTGGAGATACTCCCCTTCAGAGAAATAATCACAAGCTGTCTGGGCCGGGCTGTGGGAGGGAGGCTGTGACTGCCCGGCTGCGCTGAGCTGGGCTTGCAGGCAGGAGCCAGGGCTGAAGCTCCATTGGGCAGCTAATCCAGCTTTGCCCCCATGCCTGGAGTAATTCGGCAGGCCTGGTTATTGCAGGATCATCTCACTACTCTTTCCTGCTTTTATTGGAAAGTACCATTTTACACTTTAAAATGTGAAATTAATTATCTGGTGAATATAGGAATAAAAGACATTGTGAATGTTTTCATAGATGAAATTGTTGTTTTCTAGCCAGACTCCAACACAACAAAAAACTGACAGACTGTTAACATGATGGAAGGCGTTCTGGAATACTCAAAGTTGAGAGGGGATCCCCATAGTATTTTTACTGCTGTATTTCACTTCAACAAAACAAAGAGAAAAAGTTCCCTATCTCCAAAATGTTTCTACCCATACCAATAAACATCTTTGTACTGATGATTCTTAGACTAGGAATTTTTTTGCATTTCAAAGATGCACTTTAAGGATTTACGTGTTACAGCTTCCAGAGTAATACAGACTGTACTTGTCCAGAGCTGTTTCTACAATACATTTTTTCAACACGCAATTACTCCATACTCACCTCAAGATAATTTGTGGAAAATTTTATAAGACCTGCATTTTTACAAGGTGTTATTAGAATCAAAACAAAAATTCATTATATAAATGTACATTATGACAGTTTTGCATCCTACTGCTTGTATACCATGCACAAGTTTCACATTTCTGCTTCTCCCGTTTTCTCTCTTATTAATAAAACAATAATCTTTAGACCCAGGAAATACAGAAAAGTGTGGAGAGTGATGCTAAAATACCTGTGACTTTCACATGAAAAAAAAGAAATAAATTTTTAAAATACCAGGAGGAGATCATTAAATGTATAAAATCAATTTTGTATTTCCTTACCTTTGGACTACAGAGTACCCCAGTTGTCCAGTGATACAACAGAGGAACATACTATTCTTGATGGAAACATTTCAGGTTTATTTTTATTTTTAATGGTAGAAAAAGTGAAAGGATGATGAGGTGAATCTAGCAATTGTAATGACGAAAAAAATACTGCTGTTCTGGCAAGAATAATAATGATGTACTCACCAGTGAGAACGTGCAAGTGAAACCGGTCTGCTCTTACTATTCCAGTCAGACAGAGATGGGACAGAGTTGTGCATTTAGGAACAGCAGCACACTTTGGTATCGCTTCTAGAACATGGAAAACCCAAAGCACAGTGTTAGTGTTTAGAGTCTGTTCAAGTTTAGCTGGAAGAAAGCCCAGCATTAGTCAAGGGCCCTAGTATAAATAGGCTCAACATAGTTTAGTGGCAAAAGTGTCAACTGCAACATAACCTGTCCCTGTTCCTGCAGTAGGGTGGGCACTGAGGGGAAACAAGCATTGCAGGAAGAGAAAAACATGGACAAGAATGCCCAGGGCAGTGTCACTTTGCACAAGCCATCCAGTGAAGGCAAAGACAGTCTGGATCCCACACCCCAGTTTCTTGAGATGGAACCATGTTAGATCATATCATCAATGTAGAACATCTACAGGATAGGACAGGAGCTGGCATTTTACTTTTTATTTTGTGCAGTCAGTGACATTCAATTCTGATTTTGACCCACAGATTCTGTTATAGTCAAAAACACCATAGTGACATGGTGAATAGGAGTTCAGCTTGTCTGCGGGCTGCAGGATGTAGCTTGTGTTCAAGCCTGGCCTTTTTATTTTTGCTATGGTCCCTAGGTATGAAAATATCTGCAAACTGGTTCAAGTTCATCATCCTTATGCAATGCAAGTATCTTCCTTCTCCTTTTGGTTAGAGGTTTTTAGAACAACACTCTTCACAGAAAAAACATGGAATTATACAGAGTGGAAAACTAGTGCTGTAAATGAGAAAAGTGTTTCTTTAGTAGTTAAAAATAACAACTTAAAAAAAATTCCAGAATTTAAATTCTTCACATTTTCAGTACTCTCTGCTCTGCCTGCACTGCAGACATTGATACAACTAAGCACCAGCATTTATTTAGGATCAGGTATGCTTGGTTTATATGTCATAAGCACTATATTCTACCAATATTGCAAACTAATTAGAAAAGCTAATATACTCTATTTCAAGTGGAAGAAAATTGTTTGCTTATATCTGCATCACTGACATATGAGACTCAGCCGAAATACTCCTTTAATAAATACACTATTAGATAGGGGTGTTCTGGTATGATCACTTTCATATACAAAGATTCAGTTTTAGTGCATCATCTTACCAACATTCCAGCAGCAAGTTTTGGCCTAAATCACAAAATAATTTCCATTTGTGAATTATCAACCAGTTTCGTGATACTTAATGTATAGAAAAGTTTCTTGAAACTCTTTGGCTTTTTAAACTGCAATTTTAGAAATAAAATACAGTAAAATAAATAAAGAAGAACCATGAGATGATTATGCATAAACCTAGTTGAACTGATGCACAAGCTAGTAGTGTTGGAAGAACTTTCAGCATCTTTCCTACCACCCATTATCATTAGAAAGGTTTCCTATTTAACAGACAGAGAGTGGCTGGATCATGCTAGAATCCAAGCCCAGTTCACCTTTGGATATTGAAACAATGTGGATATCAAGCCATGTAGATTACTCAACACCTTACAGTGTCAGAGTGCCTCTGTGTCTTTTGTCTTTCTGGCCTAGATACCTACATTTAAAAAGCAGTTATTTGCTCCTTCTTCCAAATGTGAAGATCTCTGCCATCCACCAACCTACGCAATCACTAAATTAACAAGCAAGATTGATCTGTTTGGTGTAGATGAGAAACAAGTGCATATTCTATTGCCCCAAATGGAAATATTTTAATGTACATTCCTCACTATGCCACTTGGTGTTACCCTTCTGTAACCCTGCTTTGCCAAAACCTCAGTGGGGATTCCATGGACCAAGGACTTCTCCTAGAAAGCAAACAGGCAAGCAGTTCATTCTGGAGAAACAGAAGGCACCCCTCCGTGGTGGCAAACCATGGGTCCTAGTTCACCAGCTCCGCTGGCCAGCCAGGTATGAAGGGTGTCAGGCTACATCCCAGTACACCCTATAATCAGTAGGGGACAAAAAGATAGGGCATCCTTCTGCATTTTGCAAGGAATTCAAACCCTATTGTAGCACTTTTTAGGCTCCTGCCATCTGCATAACATGCAATTAGACTAAGCAGTTGTATTTTTTTCTTAGTGACATGTTTCTCTGCATAAACAAATATCAGGTGTCATTCATGTTGCATCACTGATTTATTTTGGTACAGTAATTGCCTAAGCTGATTACAGTGCATGAATAAGAGGAAGGGGAATGGAAAGAGGATTTCTCACCGGGATTGAGGAGTTACAGTTTTCTTTTTGAGGATTAAAGTTTTCTATTACCTACATAGCACACTTTTATCCCTGTGTTTGCCTTAGAATGGATCTTGCTGACCCAAGAGCATGACACTACATTATTTCGTGCAATCAGTTTGCTGAGGTATCCACATCACTGGCTGTGTGGAAGCACTAGAAGTCAAGAAGTAGCCTACTACCTCCATGACTGGAAGCACCAGCTCTTTCTGTTTTCACCCTCTACATTCATCTCAATCTGTGCAGGGTGAATTCACAGCTTTCTGCTCCCAGCACTTCTTAAGAGGGAGCACAGAGGTAAAGAAACCACTGTGATTGCAATTTTTCAAGCAGAGTTTGGAAGGTATCCTACATAAAAATCAGATGGTCTTCAGATCACCTCTGTTACAGAGCAAAGAACAGGGGAGTAGGGAAGAGAGATTGGAGCAAGGCAGAATGCTTCAATTATTTCACTGTGACTTGGTCATTGCTGAGTTTTGATGGTAACAACAGGTTACAGGTGAATGTGAGTGAAAATCCCAGAGGAAAACTACATCAGTGTGATGTCTCTAATAAGATTTCCCACTAATTTTAACCCCAAAATTCATGCCACTCCAAGTCATGCTGTCCAATCCAAACTTAGTGTCAACAATAATGGCAGCAATGTTCATATCACAAAAAAGAGGCCTTAAATGATGATTCAATGTTTCCTCTTACAACGTTCTCAGAATTCTTTTCAGTGCTATTTTACCTGTTTGAGTGCACCGTTTTACATCTCTTTAGAGCTGCATCAATGAAAGCATAAAGTTCTACCTCTTCAAATGCCTCTCAGATACTAAAAAATAAAACCACAAATAGTGAACTTCTAATGTTCTCTTGTCACTAGTTCACTCTCATTCCAGCCAACATTAATCTGTGTTACTTTTCACACTGGTTTTTTAGGAGGCTTAAAGTGTGCCTGCTACTTCACTGTGCAAAGATAGATGAAAAGGAGACTTAGGGGAGGAAAAATAGCTCTGTAATGAAAATAAACCCAGCCTTTGATGCAGGCAGAGTTAGGATTAGCAGATTCACACACTCGCAGTCACACTGCAGAAGGCAGCTTATGCAGCTGGGCTCACACTGAGACTTTTTGCACAAACAGCATCAAAGCATTCACAACTCCTCCCCAAGTTTTTCTCAGTTCTCACTTTTTTGTTGCATTCAGCAATGAAACTTAAAGGTGGGAGAGGGTGGCCCACAGGAACTAGGAGGTTGTCACAGGAACTGGGAAGTGACTAGAGCAGGTAGACAGGTGAGGGAGGCTGGAGAACTGTGGGAGCTAGTGGATCATCTCCAAAAGGAGCAGTGAGAAAACCATAGCCAGGGAGATGGGTGGGGAGTAATGAAGTGCAGAAGGAGGAGTAACATCAGGAAGGCAGATCTAGAAACCATTTGGTCTCAAAAGTACTCTGACAACCTTGTTAAGATAAGCAGAAGGTTCAGGTGGCTGACAATGCCTGGGAACACCGGAGGTTTTCTCACCAAATGGTACATGTGATCCTAATGAAAGCCTAAGCAGTTTGTTATTAGCTTGCCTGTGCAAAACATACAAGATGCACACCAACAAATTAATATTGAACACTGAATTTGTAGAATTTTATGACTTTTCATATTTGGTCTCTTAATCCCAATATTAGTTTTAATTCATGTAAGGAAAGTTAAGCAAAAATTTATTGAAAAGTCATATTCTCAGGTTGTCATCAGAGTGCCATGCTAAATTTTTGACTTGCTCAGAAAACTAGAAATGTTAAAAATGCATTCAAACTTGATTAGATATGGTATTTCTTTTATAAAGGACAAAGGTCAGATTGATGTGCTCACATGAAAATACAAAATGTGATCTGTTTTAAATTTTTTTTAGTTATATCCTCTTGAATTTTTTCCTTTTATCCTATCAACTGGCATAGTTAGCAATCATTAATAGGCAGTGTGCTCTGTCGTAGCTTATTTCCCTTAAGCAACAACAAAAGCATGAGGGCCCATCTATATCTAGCAGGGTTTTTTACAAAAGCTGTTTTGGGGAGTGAGGCTGCTCTTCCATTCCATGGTCTCCCACACTGCCCCTGTTCTTTCTGCTTTGAATGTTTTTCCAAATAGTCAGCCTCTCTCTACTCAGTGTGTCATTTGTTATCCCACATTTCTGCATGAATAACGGGCAACAGAGTGTAAAGTTCATAGGGTGCAAAATGATTTCTCTTCCTTTATTAGTTGCAGATGCAAGCAAGGAAACCCGAAGCCTTCCGTATTAAAGCCTATACTTTCAGCAGAGCCATTTCCACAAAATCTCTTCCCAGTCTTAGGCAAGAAGGTCAACTGTGAACCAGAAAATATCAAAAAAAGGCCACACATGAGAGAAATTCAGTTTTCCAATCCAGCCAGCTGAGCACAATGGTCTTTAAGAGGCATATCCACAAGCTCTGACCACTTTCCTTAGCAATCCTGAACAGATCCTATTCTTGGAAGCCACTTTCTCTGTATCTCCCCAGGTAAGAGGGTAAATATATTCTCCTTTTCATGAATTTAGCAGAAAGACTCTCTGTTAGCCACTAAAGCAAGACCAGGTAGCCAGGAACAGTCTGTGTTCTTCTGTAACTGGCTAATTACAAATATAACTGTGTGCAGAGTGAATACCTCATGCATGGTGATAAAACTTCTACTCAGCCACCATCCTGATGGATCCCTCCAGCTCCTGCACCATGCAACCCAAAGTTATAGTTACCTCCAACAACCAAACAGGGGAAAACCAGTATCTGACAGCTCATTAATTTATGTGGCGGAAAAAATAATAAGACTTTACGTGCAAATAAAATTTAATCAAGTGTTTAATTGCCTCTGATACTTAAGCTACACCTCCAAAAAACTTAATCTGTGAAGGTTAATGAAACAAGAAAGAAAACCCACAGAGCTTGTACTGCCTTACCTTTGGGAACCTCAGCCACCTTCAGCAATGGTCTCTTACCTACAGGAACTCTAGTTACATTCGCAGTTGAGCTCCTCTCTGTGAGTAGTCAGTCACAGGACTGATGTACCGGATCTGCCTTTTGGATTGCATTTGCCTTCAAGCCAGCCTACTTGGAGTCGCACCAACAGAGTGTCTAAGCCGTCATTGCCTTCATGGACCTTACTAAGGAGCGGGTACTCTCTCTGGGAATTAGGCAGTCAATAACACGGCTGTTCAGGCTCCCAGTTTAATTTTCTTGGAACTACATGATGGGTAAAGCATTTATAGCCCTCACTGTGATAAGTTAGATTTAATGTTATATAATTAAATATATAATGTTATAATGTTTAATGTTACTTATAACACTCACTAACAAACTTTCTATCAAGCAGTCAGCAAGATAAAACAAACAAATCACAAAAAACCAAAAAAAAAGCAACAAGAACAAACCCTAAGAGAGCTCAGACCTGGACAAAAAATTGGGGTGTTTTGTGCTCCTCAGTACCTCTGGGTAGTATTGCTTCCTCTGTATCTGTGCTCACTCTTCCAGGATGTGGTGGAGAACTTTTTCCCCTTTACTGGGTGTTGCCATTCTCCTCCCACTTTTAAACTTGCTCACCAATACTTGTGAGTAGCTTTCAGTTGTTATTACCCGGGCAAGACAGCTTCACTGGTTATTACTCTCTAGGGAATACTTCAGTTTCTCGGTCTCACTTTGCTTAAGTGGACAACTCAGGTTGCACTGAAAATGATGGGGAGTTTGTAGAGTGGAATGAATGCACACTGTATGGTTCCCTGACTCCCCAGAGCCCTGGCTTCCTTTGCAGCCTGGGTTAGAGCCCTGTGTGTTGCTTTGCCCAATATGCAACAAAGAAAAACTGCTTGGAGAACAATCATTTGGCAGCCAGTGAGTATTCCTTGTATCAATCACCTTTGAGGAACGTGAAGCTGTGTCCACCTAATTAGGGAAACCATGGCACATTCAGTCTTATTCTGGCCCTACATCTCACGTTTGCCTATTTTATGTTTTAAATGCAATTATAACTACACTGGCATATTTGTTTTGTTTTCTCAAACCTGTTTTTCTTGTTATAGTAGCATGTGATGTATTAACTATTTAATGCAATTAAGAAAAAAAGCTCAGTAACGCTGCAAGTAAGTAAGCCTGTGCACACATTCCAAGGCTGTGATAACATCACAAGTCATGAGAGCATTGCTTTTTGAAAGTATCATCTTGCCAGAATAGCTGGGTGTGGGTGCCTTTGGGTTAACAATTAGTTTTATAGGCAGAGCTTTTGATTCTCTTGACTGTATTTTCAGGGTAGGAAGGATGCTTCCTAGCGCTAAATGCTGCATCTATCTGTGACTAATTACACCAGAGACAAGCAGTACTAGTGCTGGTAGGAAGAACAGTTATGAGAATGATCATTTCCAGGATCACCCCCACACACCCCTTTTGACAGTCTGATGGCATTTAAAACTGCTTATTCTAGAAACTTTCTTTCCAAGGTTCCTCATTAGGTGACTTGAAGTCATTGTGTTTCCTTTGATTAAAGAGCTACTCTTTGCTTTCCAGATCAATTTAGAGTGAAGAAACTTGACCCACTCATGATAACCTCTAAGTTGCAGCTCTCATGACTTGTAGTACTGGTGGATTTCCCAAATAACTGTGTGTTCCTATCTTATTCTAAAATCTCTTGAATACCTGGTGGATCAAGGGATGTATTTCAATGGTTTTTTATCTGTTGAATGCATGCAGGATAGTACCTCCATAATAATTTCAAGATCTACCACTTTTTTATTTAAACTGATGAGGCCTCATTTCAAGCACCAATTCAGTGCTTTTATCTCCCTTCCTTCTTGGCTTTTCCATGCCAGGTATTTTTGTCTTCTTTTCCTGCTGGCTATTGCATGCCAACTAACTTACTGCTATGGCACAGAATATACCCCATCTGTCAGAAGCATTTTTTAACGGAGTCTAAGCTGAATGTTGAATGAAGCCACACTTTATGTACAGGAGTTTTAATTATTCTTCAGTCTGTGGAAGTGGAAAGTAAGGCCAGGATGAGGAGGACTGGGTTGTCAGGAAGATAGCTGGAGGGAATCAGAATATATCATTACCTAAGGGAGTGGTATCCTCAGTCTTCATCTACTTTAATTCTCTCACCAGACACATCAAATGACAGTGCTGTAGGGCTTAAAAAAATTGGGGCAAAGCTGGAGCAGTGGATGGCTTATAATGACAGCCTGTCTAAATGTCTGAGTGGCAGACAAGTGGAGAAAAAGAAGTTTCTGGTACAGGCTAGCTAAGGTGGAGTAATAATATGTTTGGATTTTATCTAGTCTCTTTCTCTAGCTAGGTTGGAAAACTGGCTAAGGTGGCTAGCTCTACATAAGCTTCACAATACTGTTTATTAAATTATTTGCTACGAAGATTGAAATTTGGCAATCGTCACAGTTATCCGGAGCTAATTGTTACTTCATTGAACACAAGAACTAAGGACTTGAATGACGCTTGCTTTATTGGCAGAAGTGAGAGGTAGTCATAGCCTGATTTCTTTCCATACCTCCTAAAAGAAACCCGAGTTAGGAGTCCAGTGCGGGTGAAATTAGTGTAAAGAAGGAGCTCTCCAGGAGGGACTGTAGCTGCAGTTCTGCCAGTCTCTCTTCCCCATGAAAAAAACATGTTTTTCCATTTTTGTGTCACTGTTCACACATGAAAATCTATTTCCTGCTCCCTAGGCAAATCTGGCACGTGTTCCCCTAGCTCATTTAGCTCTTGTGGTACATGCATATCTATTTGGCACAGTAGCCACAGGTAACCTGGGAAACCCCTGCTGATCCCACCACGAGCTTGTGAGGCCAGCAGATGCTGGGTTCACCCAGCACAGCTAGGAGCCCTGGCACATCCCATGGATCCCTATGGGAGATGATGTGTCTCACCAGCCCAGGACTCCCCTTTCTTGCCCAGACTTGATGAATACGATAAGCTGACAAGTGAGGGACAGCTTAATGCTACTCCATCACTGTTGCACAGGAGACCTAACAAGCTTTTCTCTTTTCTGTGAAAGAGAAAAGATGGAAAAATGAGGAGTGCTCACATGGAAGGGTGGGATTGCTCTTACTCAGCTGTGTGTATTTAACAGTTGGGCTTTTAGCTGGGGTAGTCACAAGCCTCCACTAACAGAAAAAGGAGATAAACAGGTACTTCCTGAGACACATTCATGCCCATCTGAGACAGATATCTAAAGAGGCCAGCCCTGGCAGGTGATTCATCCCATCTAGCACTTTCTCCACAGACTAGAGAGGGAGGTTAGACCTTCAGGTAGCAAAAATTAAGTCAGATGAATTCAATACATATAAAAATAAGTATGGCAATACCATCACCCAAGTGTTCTTCTAATGTTTTTTTTTTTCTTTTTTAATGTTAACGGTTATCCTGAGTCAAATATTTATTTAGTAGTGAAACAGGTCAAACCAGCTATTATAGATCTCTCTCTTGATTAGCGGCAGTTTTTTTGACCACATAAGACTACTAATCCTGTGCCAATGTAGCCTTTTAATCAAAGTCTATTCCAGATATCATAGCCCATGACATCCCAGGGGAAGACACAAAGAATTTTCTCTTCCACTCCTTGCTGTTTAAGCAGACACCAAAGAATTGCTCAGACAAAAAGGTAGCTAGCCACATAGAAATATAGAGTATGTAGTATTATAAATATGCAGTATGTAGTATAGAGACTCTTTGAACTTACATGCTGCTCCAGATTTCCAAATTACTTGCCTGTAATGGTGGTCAGCAAGTGTTGCCTTACCAAGGAACTGTTTGCAAAAAGCTCACCACCAACAGTCCTAATTTCTTCTCTTCAGGTTACACATCAGCTGACACTGCACCTATTTCCTGAACAGATGCAAGAGCACACACAGAGCAAGATCTGCATTTCTTTCCTGGTCTAGGAACACAATGAAATTATGTCACACAAGACAAAAAAGGAAAACCAAGAACAAAATTACCTATCCTTCCCTTAATAACCTAAAGTCCTAATATTTAAAAATACAATAAGCAGGTACAGAGAAATATGGGAATAACATCAGTAATAGAGAAGTTACCAGTCAGTATAGGTTGGGCAGTACATGTTGTAGCCTGACTAATTTCAAGCCTCTGCAAGCATCATGGAAGAAAAGAGCTTGACGCAGGCAAGCTGGCATTCTACAGAGACTTGTAGTGGACTCCAGAGAAACAAGCCAACATGGTCTTTCTCAAACCCAAGCATGAGGTTCTCTATTCATTCAGAGAAAGGATAATGCTCAGTAGAGTGATTAGAAAATAGCATCTTTTGCCCAGAGTAAGAGTGTCAGGTCTCAGAAAAGGATGCAGTTTAAAACTTAAATCCTTATCCTCTTGGCAGCACTATTGCTCAGCTTTGACAGCTCCTCACTCAGCTGCTTTCCATAAATCCCATTCCAAGATGCCAAATTTCCAGCATACCCATGGATCAGATTTGGATGTTAGAAATACCACTGGGTGTCTACAACTCAGGAATTATGACCTTCAGCAGTATAATGTCCAAGTGTCTATGGCTATAGACCAAGGATGCTGAAAGGCCTTATAGAAAGAGAAATAGAGAGGCTTTTCACATATGTTTTAACTAGCAATAACATAACTCTTTCTAGGTTGTCAGTTTCCAATCTGCAGTGCACTTGTTGTTCCATCCAGCTCTTTCTAAAGAAATAAAAAAGACTCTAGTTTTACAACAATATCCATAGGGCACGTGCTACATTAAGATTAAGGGCCAAAGGCACACAGAATTCCGAAGCCAAACTGGTGAGTGCAGTGGACCCTGGAGGGCTTCCTTGATCCAGAGGTCATTGCACAACAGGGAGGCTTAGCTTTGCAGAGGAGAGGTGCAGGAAGTATCCTGACTTCTTTTTAGTGTCCCATACTTGCATGTTGGGGAGAAATTTTAGCTCATTACTCATCCTCATTAGCCCTACATGTTCACCTCCTGTGCTTCATGGCCTCCCCCATGGTGGCTGAGACTAGAGGAGTGGGAGCAAGGTACTAGTAGCTCATGAAGGGCTCATTTCCTTTTTTTTTTACACACTCAGTACAAGGGTTTATTTGCTTCATATCTTGCTTAGTATTAAATCTTTGCAGTAAACAGAGAGCATGGGAGTATTTGTTAGAAGCAAACAAAAAGGCCATAAACATTTCTTTCATATTTAAACAAACATTTGTACATCTCCTCATTCCCTTTGCTCTGTCTTTAGGTGTGTATTACTTAGCAGTAACATCTTTCTGTACGGGATTGATTTATTTATTTACATGCTTAGATTTACATCTCACAGGGATCCATGTTGCCCAGGTCAAGGCAAAAGCCAGGAAAAGATGAGGCTGTGCTTAAAACATAACTTGTAAGTCATCCAAATAATTTGGTATACACTTTGGTGACATGTAAATGGCTGCTGGCACTGACTGTGCCTGATGAGACTGTCTCAACCTACCACCCCGATAAGGTGGTGTTTATTCTGCCACGGCTTCCATGACAGCATGACCCAGGGCCACAATTCAAGGGCAGAATATGGTGTTTCTTAACTTCAGTCTCTGAGGGACATATATATTGCTAGTTCCTTCTGCCTTCTGTCTGCAGTGAAATGAAACACATACTCTAATAATTTAAAAAATACATTCTTAGAGCATTCACATTTTTCATTCCACATTGCAGTGCCGAAATATTCAGAGCCAGCCCTATCTGTTAAAAAGGGATGTTAAAGACTAGAAAAGCATTTAATTATCTGAAACCATAGACCAAAGAGCTGGTAGACCGAAGTCTGCAAGATGAAAACATCATCAGGGCACATGTACTAACTTATTAAGGAATAAGGAATTAAGGAATCAACAAACTCGGCTCTATCCTGTTGTTCTTTGGTTTGCACAGAATAAACCTTCCAGACTGATACACATTGTACATAAAGGCCCATTTCTGGCTTAAGGATCTAGGGACTGAATTGCCCTTTGTTTGGTCCTAGACCTGAAAACAAAAGATTTCAATTAGGAATATTACCCATTTTCTAAGCAATAGTAAAACCCATGTACACTCTAAATATGGCATGCAGGTGTGTTCTACTGCTTCAGAAGTGTGGCTGCTCAGTCTGGAGCTGCAAAGTTCTCCCTCCTCATTTGTGCTATACTGCAGTTTTCTGGGCTGCACTGACAACCAGGGCAGTGGACTGACGTGGCTTAAATCCCTCTTGCTTCCATTTCTGTCAGAGTACACAGATTTAGGGGTGAGCCTCTTCACTTTCTGGAGGGTTTCAATGAAAGGACAATTCATTCACTGGCTGCTGGCCCTCACCCCTGGATTTGGTCATCCATTTGGGCCAAATTCTCCCTTTGGGCATGGTCTAATGTGATCGCACAATGCTTTCAGTGGCAATCCTGCCCACTGAGCTGAGAGAACAATTTAGCTGTTAAAGATGACACAAATCCTGATGCAAAGTCTTTCTTTTGTTCTTTGTTATCTCCAAAAGAATTTCAGTCTCCCTTGCAGCTGTTATTTTTCTCCAGTAAAAACAACAATTTTGTGGTCTTTACAAAGAATTAAAAACTGTCAAAATCCTCTGCTTTAAATAGCACTGTGGAGCATTTAAAGTGTCATTTCTCTTGCATTACTACTTTTAGACATTATGCTCAACTCCATAGGATGCCTTTTTATGTGTTGACTTAAGTAGTTGCATGCCCCATTGCGGGGATGACAATAACACATACATTTTTAAAAAATATTCTCCAACTTCCAATGGACTAAACTATTTCTATTGAATCAGTAAAAGTATCTGTGGAATAAGGCATAATTTTGGAATAGTGAAGATCCTGATGTTTAACCCTTCATTACAGCAGTGTCTCTGGAACTGCAGCCATGTACCAAACCAAACTGGATTGTGTCTAGCATTGTGACTACAAAAAAACCCAAACAAATTAGCAAACAAACAAATAAACCCTTCCTCATGGATAACCTGCATGCTCTTACATTTAAATGGGCAACAAACTACATATGAATTCTTGAATTAGTATTTTCCAGATGTAGCATCTTTTATGTCTCTGTTCTATAGAAATATTTAATTAAATACGTAATTAAAAATATTATGCAGAAAATGAAAGTCTGTTGATATGCTTTGCTCTTCCAAGATGCTTAAAATATTGTTGAGTTTAGGGGAAAATGGGTCAAGAAGTCAGGGAAATGTGAAGTTTAAGCTGAGGTACTACCAGTTTCTGAAGATTATGCACATGCGTTTTGGCTTATGATAACGTAGAATATCTTGTTCTAAGGCATCACTGTGTACGCACACACACACACACAAACATTTAGACTCATGATAATGTAGAATATATTGTTCTAGGGCATCACTTTGTATGCACACACACACGCACACACAAATATTTAGACTCATGATAATGTAGCATATCTTGTTCTAGGCCATCACCACGGTTCAGATGTGTTACCTGTGTCTCATTGAAACAACATTTTTGTTGCTGATGGTCTGTGCTGGCAACGAAGGGGTTGGAAGATCAGTAATCTTATGTAGTACTAGAAGCACTGTGCAGTCTGTGCAAGACTCTCAGCTCCTTGCTTCTTACCCCTTGAGGGCCTCACTGTGGCTGATTCCACACAGGAGCTCACAGTGTGGTCCAGGACAGTTAAGTAACAGGAGCAGAGGGAGAGAAGTCATAGAGAAAGAAAGGAAGGAAAATGGACTTTCTCACAGCATCTGCTGTTGGCTTCTATGTCAGTGAGAAGCATGGAAAAAAACAGCCCAGTCATTGAATATATGCCCGAATTTGATAGGGAGTATCATAAGACCTTTTTTCATTCATAATTATATGTCTCGGGTTTTGAACAAGTAGAGATTTTATATTCCACTAAACTTTTCCTGCATATAAAGTAATTCTGTAGAAAACAGATGATCATTTCTTAAATTTCAGAAGGGCTCTGGGACTATTAAAAATCTCATCTTCAAGTGCAAGCCAGGTTTCTTGTCCATCTTAATTGAAGGTAGCAGAACTGCTGACTGCATCCTATATTTCAGGTGGGGTTTGCTGGAGATGAGTAGAAAGTCTGGTGTACAGTGGAGATCATGGGAGTCCTTTGCTTTTGGAGTCAACCATTTGCTCTGTCCTGAAGGCCTGCTTTTCATTCAAGGATGTTGCAGGGAAAGGAAAGATACGGACTTTATTTTTGATGTTCGAGATGGCCACTTGGGGTTTTTTCAGTCTTGAAACAAGATTAAGCTTGCTGTACATAAGTAGAGAACATGATGTATTTCACCACGAAAGTACAGACAAAAACAGAAGCACTTTCACAAAAGTACTTCACAGACATCATAGAAAAACAAAGCTGTAATTGTCATAGCGAGTGGAAAGACAGTCATCAAATATCTTGACGTTTTAAAAAAGAGCACTTTATGCACATTTTTTGCTTTCTAGATTTTAAATCTGCCCTGCCTCCTCTTTTTCTGCCACCTGGACTATAACCAATTCAAGACAAGAAAAATACATATTATGACTCAGGATAAACTCTATTCTTGCTAATCAACAATGAATCAGAAAGATACCACTGAAGGAAGAGAGTTTCTTAGTAAGATTTTTCTCTAGTAGGAACAATTCACTTCTTTTCAGGAGAACCCTTGTACAGAGAAAGATAAGACTTGAGAGCAAGGCTGGCATCTGACATTAGATCTCCAGTGCAGAAGACAGGAAGATCTGCTGCACAGAGCTCCATGATGTGCAGCCTGGCAGAGCAGTACTTGCTATGCAGATCAGGAAAGGATGGCAACAGCAGAGGCTGTATACTAATAACCCAAGTTGCCGCTGAGACTCTGCTATCATAAAGACAGAAATCCCTTTCTCTTCCCTGGCTCTATAAAAAGTAAGCATCTCATCCAAACTAGTCATCTTGATTCTTTCCCTCTTGTCTATAGTGAGAAACAGACACTCTGAAAAGTAATTTAGCCTTCCTCTTATAGATACATGCCTTAGGATACATCACTCACCTTCTGAAAGACATCTTGAATAGAGACAGGTAACAGTCTTAACACTTTGCCTCTTCCAGAGATTTTAGCAGCTCCCAATTAAAAATGGCAGCACTGTCACAGTGGTGGAAGCATCTGTGAAAATGCTGAAGGAAAACAACATTTTTGGCTGTTGAACCTACTTCATGTGAACATACCTCAGGATGCTGCAGCTAATAGAATACAGTAGACTCATCGATAATATTATAATAATAGAATCTTAGACTCATAGAACAAGCTGAGTTGGAAGGGACACATAAGGATCATCAAGTCCAGCTCCTGGACCTGCACAGAATCGGCCCAAGAATCATACTATGTGCCCGAGAGAATTGTCCAAACACTTCTTGACCTCTGGTCAGCTGTGACCATTTCCAGCATAAACCTTCCCTGACACATCTTCAGGCCATTTCCTCAGGTCCTGTCACTAGTCACAAGAGTGAAGACATCAGTGTCTGTCCCTCTGCTTCACCTCATGAGGAAGTTGTGAGACCTCTGCCATGAGGTCTCCCCTCAGACTCCTCAGGGTTGAACAAACCAAGTGACTTCAGCCACTCCTCATATAGCTTTCCCTCAAGGTCATTCACCACCTCTATGGCCCTCCTTTGGATGTTCTCTAACAGTTCAATAACTTTATTACGCTGTGGCACCCAGAACTGCCCCCAGCACTTGAGGTGAGGCTGCCCCAGTGCAGAGCAGAGCAGGACAATCCCCTCCCTTGCCCGGCTGGTGATGCTGGGCCTGATGCCCCTCAGGACACACTTGGCCCTTCTGGCTGCCAGGGCACTGCTGACTCATGATAGTGCAAATGCCAGAATTTTTCAGAGCCTGATCTATATGCACATTCCCTCTGTGACTAGCCAAAAGTGAGCAGTGTTGGCAGCAGGAACAGTAAGCCGTTTTTGCCATGCAGCATAAAAGAGTGGGATGACACTTCTCCAGCTAGTTCCAGAAAATGACATTGTCCATTAACAGAGTGGATGATAATACAACGGACACAGCAAATTTGCCAAAGAATTCATTATAGTGGATTACTGTGGTGTAGGTTGCACTGCCACATAATGATCCCTTTGTTAGGTTTAAGCTGCACACCCCTATACGAGAGGTGTGATCAAATGTTTAATTGTTTCAAATTTTCATCTAAAAATGAAATTGCATACAGATGTAAATATTGCCTCCTGTTTCCAAAAAAGCATCTAATTCACAGAGGGGGCATACTGCCTCCTCTGATCTCAGTATGTAGAAATCCTTCTGTAAGGGAATTTCCAGTGAGGTCGTTGTTGCATACACCAGCCATATTTTCTTCTTAGATGTGTCAGTTAACCAGGTTTTGCTCCACTGTAATCAGTGAAATAACTCCACCTTTTTACTGATGCAGAGGAGTCCAGCATCTTCGGGCTGCAACATTAGCCTTCAGATTGCCTGTTCAAGCAAGTCCCACACCATTATGCAGGGACAAACTGCACTACAGTGAGGGTGGAGGTGGCTATGCAGTTAAAGTTCCAGCACTGCTTTAAGGCCTCTTTGTACTATTGTTTAGGAGATTTAAGGGATAAACAGTTATACCAAGCCTGCGGCTCTGGTTGACTTGGACTGGGAGACTCAGGAGCCTAAGGGTTGGTTTTATTGTCTCTTTTCTTATAAAGTGTGTGGACAAGCAGGGAGCAATTCCCTGTGAGAACAGAGATCCCTCCACAATGTAACCATTCACAAAACTCAGAGCTGCCCTGAATGAAGAGCACAGTTAGTGTCTGGACTACAAAATCCTCTCCAGAGAGTGTTACTCTGTTCTGCTGTGTAACCTAAACCTGCAATATAAATGCAAAGCGAGCAGTTGAATGCAATTGTGTCTTTACATACATATGTATCTGGGTAAGGTTGAATTTTAATGTACCATTGATACAATCACAAATAAGAAGGACAAACTGGCATCTGGTGACCCCATAATTTCAGAGATGCTATAATCAGAACAAGAGAGGTTATTTGGAGAGCTTCAAAGAATCTTTCCCATTCCAGAATCAGACCTCTTGCTGATATCTTAATTCCTCACCCAAATAATAATGCTGAAGCTTTATTAGTTAATCAATAAGACATGATACAGGGTATGGTTATCATAAGATAATCATACCCTGGAGCATTTTGAGGCATGAGCCTTATGCCTCTAATCAGATTGGGTGAGATTATCTTTTGGTAACCATGCCCTTGGGGATTGGCTCATTTCTATTACAAGAAAATTTTATGGTTGGGGAAAATGTGCATTCCTGCTGTAGAAAAATGAAAATGGTAGTTTAGAATTAGCAGCCATTTCTCTTATGTTGAAAAAATCAGATCTACTTCTGGAATGTTTCAGCGGAATTCCTCACTATCCATGCTATTTCGAGATAAAAATAATTTTGAAACAGGTGAACTTTGAAACAAGTTTGGGAGTCAGTTTTAGCCTACCATATGTGTATATATATCTATAT
>VYZT01043854.1:15134-93966 GCA_013400735.1 Pomatostomus ruficeps | reverse complement strand
TTGCCCAGCTGGCAATGCTGGGTGTGATGCCCCCTGGTCAGAGTTGGCCCTCCTGGCTGCCAGGGCACTGCTGGCTCAGGTTCAGCTTTCCATGAACCAGGACCCCCAGGTTGCTTTCCACATCACTACTCCCCAGCATCTCGTTTGTATGCACATTCATAGTTGCCCTGTCCCAGATGCAGAATGTGGCCCCCAGAATGTGAACCCTGAATGTTCCTCAAAATCCAGCAATGAACTGTGTGGGAAACAGCAAGGACTTTCACACTGGCAGATCCAGGTAGAGTAATATAATGAAGGATATAAAGTCTTCCATGTTTCATCTGGGGTTGTTTGTTGGAGACTTTCTTCTCCCCTCTGCAGAAAAACCAAAACCAAACTCAAATCAACTTCTTTGTCTATCCAGTATCCCAATCCTGCCTCTTTCTGGCTTTCACCAGAAGCACCAAAATGGAAAGGTGAATTCTCCCTGGGAAGCCTACTAGAATGTGTCACATTATGCTTTTAGTGTGAGCCTTTGCTGGGATCTCCCAAATCCTCTCCCATACGTACACACCCACACCGCACAGGGCAGCACTGAAACACCCTGCCAGCTCAGGCTTCATCCAGGCTATATATATTGTGGTCTTTTAGAGTATCATGTTAATGAATAATTCATTATTCAGTGGTGACACACAGTGAATGTTGTTGTCTTTCAAGATCCTCTTAGTTATTTCCAAGTTATTTCCAAGTCCCCTTCAAAAATACATCTCCTAAACAGGGCATGAACCCATATAAATTTCATTTGGGTTTCAGCCTTCAGCACGAAAGCACTGTGTATTCTTTCACTCTCTTTAGCAGTCGTATTTGGAGTATAAGCATCCTGTCAAAGAGAAAACATCTGCTGGTGGATGAACTATTGTAACCCTGAATGGAGGCTTTAAAGTTACATTTTTAATGTTCTTAAGGCTCACTTAAGGCAAGGATGCTATTTTTTTTTCTAGAACAACTTCTGTACAATGTTTTGGTAAGCTACTATATCAAGAATAAAACTTGCAATGTATGCAGATTTTTTGGGACTTTTTAATGAGGATGTCTGTATCTCTGGATAACTATTCCTAAATGTACACATAAAAGTAAATCTTCATGAAATCACATTGGAACTGATGTTACTTAGAATTTTTTCTGTCTTATAAAATATTTAGTTTCTTCCATCCTTGGCTTTTGAATGTATTGTACAGCCTAATGCCTGAATAACTTATTAAATCATTTGTTAAATAATGAGCCTTGAAAATTCTGGAGGAGTCATGAGTACTGCAGTCAATGAAAGACTTTATTCTTTAGACTATGAACGAGAAAACCAACTAAATAATGTTACTTCTCAGTTCTCCTGCCCCCCTTCCATTGCAGAATTACACATCTGCTCTTGGCTGAGTGCTTTATTTAACTCAGTCAGGGAACGGCAAAAAAAACTTATCCAGGTTCATAAAGTTTGAAGGACAGTTTCAATAGTCTTAAAGATTAGTCTTAAAAGGTACATTTGAATTTTCATTCCATTTTTTGCAAAGCTAAGTTTATAGTTTTTCATACATTATGAGTACAATTACAGTTAAATTGCTGAAGTTAACATTAAGTATCAAAATTCAATAATTTTCAAACATACTTATTTGTCAAAGACAGTTATCATTGCTTTTGTGATTGTTCTATGAAATGATGCACAGCACTTGTCAAGAATCCAGGTTAAAGCTGTAGCTGGCTGCAACAATCTTCAGAAATTGCAGCAAGACAAGTTTTCATTGTGTGCCTCTAACATATTGTGATCCTTGAGATGTCAGAGATGATCATTTGCTGAACAGATTCAATTTGAAACAAGTAGTCACCTCTATAATGATACAGCTTGGAACAAGATAAGATCAAGACACATTTCCATTTTGGTGTAGATTATTTATTATATATAGTCAATATTAACAAATAAAATCTAGTCCACACTAATCCCCAAATGGCAAGCTAAGATGATTTGATTTATTTTAAATAAACTCTCTGAAATAATGATATTTTGGTGATATTTAATGCTAATAATAGTCAGAGCTAGTGAAAACAAGGATACAGAATGATCAAGTCAGTGCAAATAATTACATTTTAAAACTTGAAGTCTAAATATACATTGGAAGATGTAACTTTGTGTCAAATACCATCTTTCAGTAGCTTTTGAAAACATTTCACTGTTTTGAAATAATGCTTTCAAATACCTTTTTCCTGTTTCATGTGTTTATTCCTGCTCATATTTTCAATGGAATACTAGAGTGCATGGAACCCGTCCACACATTGTTCAGCAAAAGTATTGCAATGAATTTAAAGCAGAATAATGTAAAATGCTAAAATCACTGACAGTCTGATACTGGTCTGATGGGATCTGTGGATGGTCACTGCCACTCTGAACAGGAGGGTGGTGGAAGCCAAAGGCAGGGCTGCTGGGGAAGTGAGCTGGAGTTAGGGGGAGAAATCCTACTTGTCAGCAGAATATTGTGTATGGTGGTTACTTCAGATGTTTTCTTTTAAAAATTAGAGGTTTTGCCCTTTTTTCTCATATATGGCTTGTCTTAAACTTGTCTGCATCAGTCCAATAGTTTTATTTATGCATTCAGAAAACTACTCGGGTTTGAAAGTGGATGATATGTGTGAGTTACTACAGTCATGCTTTTAGTGCAGTGCTTACTGGACAGGCAATCAGTGCCATCTCAAAATACCCCACTTGATAAATCTCTCTTTTTCTTTCTGTTCAACACAATGGACTACTCAAGACCTGTAAACCCGGAGCAGAGTACACTATCAGCTTCAAAACAGCTGCTGGATTAACCTCAGGGGTTTAGATGAGATGGAGGGAAGATTTAGACACTACAGTAAAATAGTCTCTCTGGAAATAAGGAAAAGTGGTTTCAAGTATTATATGCTGGCTTTTAGATCACTATTACTTATTATTTTGCTCTATGCCTATGTAATCCAGTATGCACAAAAAAGCTTTAATGAGTACAGGTGTGGTGAAAAATGTTCAAAATAACATTAAAGCTTTTCCCATTGTTTTTAATTTACAAAAATGTTATGTTTGCAACTGTGGACACTAATTAACATGTTCTGCAGTTCAAATATATTACAATTAAAGGAACAGGTTCGGGGAAATTTTCTATAAAACTACGTTTCACATGTTACAGAGGGATATTTCTTCTACATGTTTCAGCTATCAGTCATCTGCATCTCACATTTAAATAGCTGTTATTTATAAACAACTGGTTCTCTTTCTATTTATTCTGTTCTTTCATTGTGTAACAATTTGTGTATATTAGTCTATGTGCTTTTTTTTCTCAAATTAGCTCTTAAATTTTGTATTTTTTTAAACAAACATATCACTGCAATATTATTACAAAATAAACACAGTGAATTAAAATTATTTCATTTATTTTGATGAAATGTAAAGCTATGCAAAATTATATCATAAAGTTATTTGTTTGCTTTCTAAATATAAAATAGGAAATCATATATTGGTAATTCACTAAGCATGCACTGAACTAAATATGTCATATAAATACAAATTTCATAATAAAATTCTATATTTAGACTACGGTACCGTAAAAGTTTTCATAACTCTTTCTGGTTTGTAGAGGTGTGAAGAAGAGACACTGATCTGGTCCACTGCAAAAGAAATTGGCATTATTGTTTTTATGCTAAGGTTGTTGAACCTTATTGTGTCTGATCAAGCAGAAACCTAGAAGTCTGGGTCACCATACAGGATTATGACAAAAATTGGTTATATCTCAGATATGTTCCAGCAAATTGAGAATTCACATCCAGATAAATCCAGACTTTTCTATTTAAAAAGGCCGTGTTTTTATTTAATAAGGCCATGATTTAAACAAACCCCTCCATTTACCACTTAAACAGGACTTAATCTATTATAAATGAACCCACTCCAACATCAATTGTCTGCCAAATGTTATTGTTATATATAACACTTCATTTTAACTTTTTGGGTTTTTTTGAAGATACTTTCACCAGAAACACTTGAAAATGCACTTAAATTATCTGTCATAGTATCATTCATCCCCCTTTCTGAATTCCAGGCACAGCATCAGTCTGGAAGTACAACACATTTTTCTCCCAAGTCATCTCCTGCATACAAAACATTTTCCCTAAGCTAATTTAGATGAGTGTGCTTCTATTTAACACACATTTCTTCAAGGCTGCATTAATTGTAAGCACTTCCTTACATATAAAAATGGCTTTAGTCTTTGCTGAATCTCTCTCTGGTTTTATCTTTTACACTGCAGGTTTTCCTCTAAGCCCATATTTCACTTATGCCTCTGCCTAAATTCCTACTAGGACTCACCTCATATTTTTACATCATGGTATGCTTACCAAATTCTTGGGTTTTATTCAAAAGAATGATTTATAAGAATTGCATGAAGAATTAATTACAAAATCACAAGGAGATTTTAATGTATCCTCCAGAAAATTTTGCAAGGACCCTCAGATACTTAACACACAGTACTAATCTGATAGTTGGCTATTTAGAACTAACACCCTTTTAGAAGTATATCCCTCTGAATATATTGGAGCTAATTAATTTTTTTTTCCTTTTCATATTTAAAATGTATATTTTATTAAGGAAACAAACTACTGGCATCTGATATTCGTGTTTTAGTATCAATATTTGCAATGCCACAAGTTGCCAGAATTTTTAATAATAGAAGTAACCACTACCATTGATAGAACAATTTTATCTCTGTATTTTGCTATGTGTTTTTGTGCTTGACTCTTTTTTCCCAAAATTCTATGTGGAAATTAAAGTTATTAGGTGTTTTACCTATCTCAAATGAAACAAAAGTGACAGTTGATTGCAAAAGATAATTGCATAACCAACACCCTTGGCTTTACATTAATCTAAACAGTTTGCATTTGCAGTCTTTATTACATCCCATGTGGTAGTACTTAAATTGAATCATACTGTGTGGCTTAATTGTCTAAGGAATTAAATAAAAATGTTTTCAGATTTGCACAATGTTTCTGAATTTGTATAAAAATTGCATCCTTATTAGTTATGATTTGAGTGCATTTTCAAACACCATGGATCATAAATGGGCCAACAATCAGAACAGCATCCTCTGTCAACATGGGGATGTGACTGTGCCATGCACAGAAAAGAATATAAAAGTCAGCATGGAGATCAAATCAATTTTTAATGAGAAGTCAACATTTATAGTGAGTTTTCTGTTGTTTTTGCTATTATTAATAAAACTAAATGTCTTTTAAATTATTTCCTTTTACTTGACATTCTATTGTATGTGCACTGTTGGCTGATTTAATGAGTCATGAAACTCTTCAAATGAAACAGGGCTATTATAACAAAAAACATCATCAGTAAATCATTAAAACATGACTTATTTGTGTTCATGGTTAACGTGTTTGTACAAGAACACAGTACCAATATAAATAAAGATACTAAGGCTATACGCTTCTTTTCTTGAATAAATGTTTCCATAATTTTAAATCCTCACAATGAAAATCCAGAAAGTTTTATCTACATAAAAATAGAGAAGACAAAAGATTTGCTTCAATTCTCAGTACCATAATATTTTTTAAAAATCAGGCTGAAGATCAGTATGAAATATAAACTTAGACTTTTATAAGGGACGGTGCATAGGTGTGTATTTTCACTTCAGTATAAAATATCTGGAGAGCTCCTGGTGGCTTTGCCGAGGTCATTTCTGGCAGAGGAAGGGGCCAAGCCTCAGCATCAGCACAGCCTGGGGCCGTGAGAAGCAGGACATCCCCTCACTCAGGTGGAATTGAGGAATTTCCTTGGGCAGAGGCAGTGAGATACAGGGCTTTCTGCCATGCAGAAAGACACAGAAGGATGAAAACTGCCACTGCTGTTGCAGCTCTGTCGTCTCTAATGACTTTAAGTTTTTCATTGAAAAAAACCCTAAAGCTTCTCGTGTTAATCTAATAAAGCAAAGCACTTTTGAGTCTAAAAATGGGGGAGCTAGAGAGGAATGAGTGGATGTAAATGTTTTTTGAGAGCTTAATGTATTTGGGTCTAGTCATTCACTACAGTATTTTATTTATAATTTAAATGTTTTAGCTAGGACAAACGTTATTCTCACCATTATGTTTTTTAATTAAAATGTTTTCAAATTTGCTGGTTGTACCTCATTATAAATGGCTGGGTTATTACATTTGTACTGGCACATGCTATTAAAAATTATGTTCTCTGTCTGATAAATAAGTAAATTTCTGCTGCCACTAAGTTAGTGGCACGATTTCTACATGATTTCTGAACCTCCAGTTCATATAAGGGGTATAGATTAGAAGTCTAGCATTTACAAATTGATTTTACAAAGCAATCGTTTTTTAATACTTCTCTTAATTGGCAGAGACTATTTTATGTAAGAGTAGTGTCATGGGGAATAATGTGAATCTAAGCTCTATCAAAGCATTGAATTCCTGGATATGTAAGAATTTTTGACTGAAAACAATAAAAATTAGATATTTTGGGGGTTTTTTATTGCTATTTAAATGAGGTTTTGATTTTTTAATATGCGGAGAAGATAATTTTATTTTAAGTGGAAAGAAACAATGAAATCTTCTGCCCTGTATTGTGCTACAGGTCAGATTATATTATGCAAAGTTCTGCTGTCTGGATTTATATTAGAAATATCATTAACCTAAAAAGTTAGCTTTATTAGTTCATTGTTTGATCATTTATGTCAGGGAAGATGAGTCTGGGTTTTATTCTTTGTAAAGTTTTTGAAAGGACTCTTGCATTTCGGAAACACCAAATTTTTGGTTTCGGAAGGTGGGCTAATCAATGTCCTCCTTGTACCTCAGGAACAGAAATGTCATTCTGCACTCTCTCTGAAACACAAAGGTTGCCTCTCACACTCATGGGCCTTCTTGTGGGACAGTAATTTGGTTATTAGGGGAGAATGCAGCAGAAGCTTACCAGGGAGAGATGATACCTGCCAGGGGAAGGCAGCTGCTGCAGAAGGCGTCAGAGATCAGAGCAGACAGATGGAGCTGATCTCTCAGCTCATCTGAGACAAAGCATGCACAAGGAGGGGTAGTGTGTTCTCGTGGCTGCTGGGCAGATGGACTTTGCATTTTGTGCTGATTATGGCTGTTCTCCATGGGTGCTTTGCTACCTGAGCTGGGGTAGTCAAGCCTCATGGCACAAAATACCTGTTCTGCTCAAGACTTTTGCATGAGAAGCTGTGAAGTCTTGAGCAGCCCTGGGCTGTTGGTACCTGAGGAGCCTTTACTAGTGCAGAATCAAGGAGGAAACTCCTCAACTTATCCTGAAGATGTCAGAGGGCAGAAGGAGCCATAACCATCTTAGGCCATCACCATAGCCATATAAGGTGTTTCCTAATCTTTCTGGAAATGTCAATGCTATCACAGCTTGGTTGACTTATAAAACATGTTTTTTCAGGTTATTAATTTCCTACAGCCTCCTTAGAAACTGACAAGACAAAAGTATAAATTTTTTATAAGATACTAATTTGATCCAACTCTATGGGTTCTCATACACGACATGTCATCTTGTTTGTCTGACCAGCTTTCTGAACAGTGAGTTGAACTAATTTTTTTTTTTTTTTTTAAGTTAGGAGACACTTATTTAAAGGAATACAAGATTCAAACCATCTACAGAAAATGTTACATTGGTTGGAACATTTACTATTCTGCCTTCTGCTGTTGTTCAATATTGCAGGCAGTGAAACTTCTCATTTTTCATGCAGGGATTTCTTTTTCCACAGCATTTTTTTCTCATCAGCTTCAATATTCCCAGGGGAAGGGCAAGCTATAAGAGAAAACTACCTTGTTGAGTATGTAAAATCTGTACATACATGAACAAACCATCTTCCCTCATCATAGGAATAGTCCTTAAACTAATCCACACAAAGATATCCTCTAGAGATATACATCAGTCAACTGTGTTAGTTATTTTATGGGGAGGAGTTTGGGGTTTTAAAAATTGATTTCAGATGGGTAATGAATAATTTATGCTTTCAACAATTTGTTTGGGCTCTATCAAAATAAGTGACATATTCTTTTGAAAAACACATCTTAGAGTAAATTAAAACTATAGCAGCCATTTTACATCCCAAAACCAGACAGAAAAGAAAATAGAAAATCACTCAGTGTTTGTACTCTTGTACACATTTAAAACTTTATAAGCAACTTTGCACCAATTTATACATTTTTCTATTTGTAAATAAGTCAAAGATGGAGAAGTGAAACTTCTGTTTTAACATTATAACTTTAATGTTTATGAGTTTCTTTGGAAGATAGTAGCTCCTCTCATTGTCTCAACACATAAGATGGAGGGAGGCTGTTAGTGTAACACGGCTTGTCAGCTTTCCTGTCATAACTATTGGTTCTGTTTCAGCAAAATGTTTTCCCAAATCTCCTGCCACATCAGCAAAACTTTAGTCTGCTCTTGCTGTGGAGTTTCTTCTTATGAGGAAGTGCAAACTCTGATGGAATCTTTATAGTTCTCAGGTCTCTATCAAAACTTGCTTTATTCTTTATCCAGTTCCCTTCCTGTCCCCCTTCTCATTTCATCAACGAGTTTGTGTGGTTTTACCAAGAAAGTTTTGACTAGGTGATCTTTAAGGGCTTTCTCCAACCTTGTTTTAATATGCTTGCGGAGTCTTATGGACTATTTTTTGTGATGGCAATTGAATAAAAATCTGGTGGCTAAGTCCTGCGATATTTACAAAAGACAGATAAGCATCTCTAAAAGGACTTCATCACATCTAACTGTTGTACCAGTGCTAGGATGACAGGATGTTAGGATGATAGGAACTCCAGAAGAAAATCACTGGTTACACTGGTTATTTGCTTAACTTTTATATCTCTGAACCTGAAGGGCACAAATACTGCATTAACTTTAGGGCTTTTTGCTACAGTTTTAGAGCTCTGTGTCAATGTAGTGTTTCATGAGGTTACAAACACTTTAATTTCACCTGGGAGAATGTCTTTCTTTTCTTCTTATTTCCATGTGTTGAGGACAGCATTACCTATTAATGTATATGTTTAAAAAACTCAAGTAGGATAACATATTTCTGTTAACTAATTTCCAACACTAGGGGCTGTCTAATTTCTCTCTGAGTCATATGTACTGAATATATATGGGAAAAAGGGGGTTTCATTTCTTTATTCAGACTTGTTAGCATAAATATGAAATCACTTATAAATAGGAAATATTAAAAACCCCTACCCTGTTAACACAGTTATGTGGACTGTAACTTTGGTGGTGAGAGACATTATGGGAAGGATGACGCTAAAAGCCTGACTGGTTTTGTTTTGGTTTAGGTTTTCTCATTTGAAAGTCTTAGAGTGATTTTTAGTGCCTGTGATTACTTTTCACCTAAAAATCTTCTCTACAGACCAGCCATTTTCAGAGTCAGTCTGGATGAACCACTGTAATACTGTAGGCTTTTACAGGAGGAAATGCTCTCCTCATGCAGTTCTACAGGCCCATGGAGCATTGTTAAAACAAGCAAATGTTAAGTGTTAATCTTTATTGGTCTGTGAACTTAATCATGCATAACCAGGAAGAGTTCATTTCTTTAATTAAATCACCAGCCATTCATTACTTATGTTATCCTTAAAGGAATATCAGTGAAAGGGTCAAAGTCTGCTGGACCTCTTGCTGTTCATTTAAATTAACACATCTTCTGATCACAGATGTACATGTTGTACTAACTTTGAAGATTTCTACACATTAGAAAAATGGGAATTCTTTCTGAATGACAGAATGAGATCAGGATTTCTGGAAAAAATTGCTTTTCTGCAGCCTGTGTTTGTGAATAATGTGCCCATTATTTTATAGTAGCTGACATCTATGAAAATTCTGGAGCAATAAAATGTCTGTTGCAAATTGCTTTTAAAAAATTATACAGGCTACTTTAATAGTGTCTGAAGAAAAATATATCTTCCTTTATTAGATTGTCTATGGCAGAACCAAATAACTGTTTGAAAACAATCTTGGAGAGGAAAATAAAAGGGAGAACTTTACCTCTGTTCATATACCTATTACATTAATAAAAATCACTCTTTGGGAAGCTAGAAATTTTTCTTCATTCACACAGCATTTACTTATCCCAGAGGCTTGCCAAACTACATATCAGAACAAGGATTATTCACTTGCATATGTTCTTCTCAGAAAGTATTACTGAATTGTCTGTTGACTGTTTCCTTTTTGAAAAGCATTTTTCAGTGGCTTGTAACTTCCTAATATATGCCAACCAGAGTTTTTAAGTTCAGGTGATTTATTATGGCTTCTTTGTTGAAGCTGAGAAAAGAATACCATAAAAAAACAGCCAGTTTGTGTGTAAAACATATTATCATAAGGAAAATTTAATCAGCTGACAGTTTGTTTTCAGAGAATAAAGTGAAGGATACACAAGGGTTTTGTCCTGAAGATCTAAAAATAATTTATTGTCATTTTGCTTTATTTAACAGTGCATTGACACTGTCAGCTAACTCAATGATTGCAGAATGTTAAGGATTTTGCTAAAATCATTGCAACTCTTCAGTCACCAGGCTAAAAGTGATGAATTTATATACCAGCTTCTTTTGCATCTTTAAAGATGCTCTAGAAAAAATAATATGTCATAGCACTGCTGGCTCCAGTCTTATTGTACCTCCTTTGAAAGCATGTAAGTAAAAAGGCACCATAGACATTATTTTAAGTTCTCATGAAGCAATGCTTTTGCACTGATTATCTACTCTGTTTGATACTTTGTTAGCATTGCAAAATTCCCTTCCTATTGCTGTTTCTCATTGCTTCAGATTTGTCTTTGTAGAATCACGGGTCTGAGATGAACTGGGCAGCAGTAGTGCAGCGGCATCCCAAGCAGGGCATCAGGAATCAGGGGAGATCCCGGAGGCCTTTTTCCCTGCAGGGCCCTGGGTGACTGAGGGACACCTGGCAGGCCCAGGTAAGCTTGTTCTGTGCACAACTTGGTGCCGCTTGGTTGCCGCTCTATCAAACCAAGCTGGCTTTGTGGCCGTGTTTGCCCTTCTATTGGCAAAGTAGCATTTATTGAGTGCTGCAGAAGAGTTAAGGGAACCCTGCCTGAGCAAGCTAATTCTGCCCCTCTTAATTATTCAAAAATTACAATGTTTTCCCCCATGAATAATTTATAACTTCCTTTTCTGGGAATGCAGTGTCTTTATTGACACATCCCCAGATGGGTCTTTACTTCCAGCCTTGTTCTATCTAGTATGGAATGCGCTTTCACTGTGCACCACATGGCCATAGAGAGATATCTGTACTTGTCCCATATGTATTTTAATCAATTAATATATACCCAGGTTTGACATCTGCTCTGTTCCATTCAATTAATTGAGATTATATAACATTTTCATGTAAAGGAGTATGCAAAATGGAATTTTCTGCTTGCTACATATTCATAAATCCTCATCAAAGCTGTATAAAGAATTATCATCTTTCTTATAGTGATGAAAGACAACATTGTCCAGTCAAAATTCACATTAAAATTTTTTGCCATGCTAGTGCATTTGCTGATGGAAAACTAAAGTTCTTCACAACTTCCTTCCAGTCAGTCCTGGTGTTTGGCTGTCTCAATTATGTCTCTAGCCTGAGGCAGTCAAGAGATAAAAACCAGCAACTCTGGAGAAGCTTCTAGTTAATAAATCACAGGTTATCAGAGAGGATAAGTTACTAACTAATCCTTTCTAACCGGAATGAAAATAAAAATGTAATTGAAAGAATTTGTCACTGACCTCATTTAAAAAGCCTTCCTGCCAGGTACATGTTATAGAAATATCTGTTCCTTGCCCCAGTAGTTCATTTACACTCCTTTGCTTAAAAGTTGTAATCTTGCCAAATATTTACTTTTGCGTTTTACTTGCTAATTAACTGTCATTGCTGTGAATAGTGTATTTAGTATAAAGAGAATTACATATTCTGTTCCTTATTAGTGTGCTTTAAAGCCACACCAAAAATATACTGATACTTGGCTGCTGCTTTGTAGTCCTTCAGAAGTAAGTTTGCAGTTTGATTGATTAGATTCCACCACCAAAGAGAAGCAGCTGCAGCTCTGAATAAAATTGTGCTAATGAAGATTTCAAAGTGGTGATCAAAAGCAGACTTTGCTCTTTCAATTGTGCACTTTTCTGAAGATAAATAATTGTGCTGTTTCAGCAAAATGTGCATATCAAAGCAGCTGAATCATACATTTCAGTGGGAACTTTAGAGCATGTTTAACACATTATGACGGCTAATCTCTGTCACATTTGGTCTGCCAGTTGCAGAAGAGTAGAAAGTGATTAACTATTTTTAGCACTGATTCATGTAGTCAATCAAGAGTCTGAATACGAAGAATATTCTATATTTGCTCATAGACAACTATATTTATATGGCTGCGAAGACCCACATGTCTAGATGACTAAGTGTTACCTTCCTAACAGTTTTGGTAAAATGTACAAATCCCATAACTTCAAGAAGAATTTTGGTCTGCTGGACAGAGGTAACAAAGCTGTGTGAGGGGTTTAGGCACAATGCCACAATCTGCCACAAGCTTTCTGACAGATGTCCTGAAATAGTCTGACAGAATTTAAATTTTAACGTGTTTAGGCACCTAAAGAAAGCCCTGAAACTTCAGGATTTTCCATTTGTATGTTCAAACAAAGGTAAACTGTTCTCAGCTCAGTTAAACCTCTTTGTATTTCTGCACTTCATTCACAAGGCAAACTTTAATATCCATACTCAGTTCTGCAAAGCCATTTTCAGACTGCTCAATCATTGAAGCCACTGACCTCATGCTAATTCCACCACTTTCTGAAACACACTTCTTTCCTTTCTGCACTGTGGGAAAACAAAAAATACCTGCGGGATGCTTTGTCATGCTAAACCTCTCAACAATATAAAAAAATTTTTAAAAATCAAATAAAAACCATAAACATAATAAAACCAACAAATTAAAGTACATTAAAAAGCCCTACATGAGTGAACAGTTGAACTGAATTATTTGCAATGATATTTTATATAATTTTTGAATTTTTTTTAAAATTTAAATGAGGCCTATGCACTTTTCTGGATGTACAACAAAAACTTCTGGCAGAGCAACTCAGCTCTCTTGACAAAAGAGTTTTTTTCTGTTGAGTGATTGTTAATTGCTTTTGGTTATGGGTTTTGTCCATTTAATCCAAAATATCTGGATTTAAGGCTTGAAGTGAATTTTTTCTTAATATTAAAATTTTAATTACATATCCATAGTGCAGTATCCCTTTTTTGAGCACTTCTGCACTCAACTTTCAAAGTGTGAGTCTCAGTGAGATACCCTGGGATCCCTCAGAAAAGATATGGTATTCTAAATGATTCAAAATGGTTACAAATGTTGACAAGACAACATGCCAAATAAGATTTTCATGTTTTGTATCAGTAGAGGATAATTTGGATGGTACATAGAAAAATCCTGACCTTTCTAAATGCTTATCAGGCTGGTAATAGGAATTATTATTGCAACAAATCCTTACTTTTCGTATTTATTATAATGTTCTACATGGCCTTCACAAAAAAGACTAATTTCCTCTCTTTCTGTCTTCCTTCTGTTTCTCTATGTTATCTATCTTTTTTAACTGAGTTACAATTTATAAAAATTACATGATTAAGTCCTTGTTGCACAAAAGTAATCTTCCTGAACTTCTGTGAATTATTTTACTCACAAAGATAATACCATGAAGACACACAAGAGAAAGGTCAAACTAAGACAAAACTTCAAATTCCTTTAGTATCTGTTAAATTTGCTTCATCTATAGTATATTCAAAATCACTATCTTTATTTCCATTCCTTATCAAGCCAGAAATTAAGTGGAAAACTTTCCTTCCATTAATGCTGTTATAAATGCTTAGCCAACTCTGCTTTCCATTCACTATTATTCAGTATCAAACAATACTTTCCAATAATTCATACTATTTTATGAATTTTCAACAGCAATATCTAAATATTTTTAGATGAAGTATTACCAGAATATCCTGGTACTTTTTTTAGCCCATAAGTTTGGGAGATCAATGTTAATCTTACCACAGTGTCCAGACTTGCAAAATAAATTATTAGTATCTAAATATCAATTCACAAATTGAAAAGGGAAGATAGGGCAAGGAATAAACAATAAAAAGTGGCAATTGAAAATAAAGTGGTAAAGAAAATTCTGTTTCATCTATACCTTCTGCAATTTTCACATACTGGATGCCCAGTTAAAGCAACTCTGTGATTCCCATATTTTCTATGCTCAAATCCCATTATTTCCTGCACTTTTCAAAAATCTTAATATTGAGACATGTTTAGCTCTTTTAAGGATACAAGCACAGAAACATAAACTAAAGCAATGACATCTAAAATGGAATGGATTTCATTAACTTATTTGAGGTACATGCTTAATATATCAGATTCCAATAATATAAGTTGATTTATGATGATAGTAAAATCAGAAAAAAAGTATCAGGGTGACTCTGGATGTCAAAATTGAGCTCACAGTTATCTATTTATTTATGTATACACATAGTTATGTACTGGTTATACACAAATAGATACATAAATATTTATTTGTATTTAATATTTTACATTGCAGCTGTCAATTGAAATCATGCATTGCTCTGAAACATAACTCCTCATTTAAGGACATGGTCATTCATTAGAGCTGTTTCAGAGGGGTTTTTGTCTTGTAATCCTTACAAGGTTTTTCTGGATTTCCTCGTCATTTCACTTGCTCTTTGCACTCTCTTCACTGTTGATATGATCTTTTTCAACAAAGGTTACTAAAAATGGACAAATTAGATGCTGTATTTTGAGAGCTATTTAAACAGAAACTGTTAAAATCCAGGTTGCTGACAAGTATATTTGCAATCAAAATATCCACCAATTAGTTTGAGGAACGTTTGCAGAGATGAATTAGCAACACAGGTGACGAGGTAAATGGCTTCCCCAGGGTTCCCAGGCAGCACATGGTTCACTGCTGCCCTTTATGGTTTTTACCTCATATTCTGTTCTGTTGCACTGGAGATTTTTTCTAAGCCCGCATCCTTATACTTAGAAATGGTTCTTCAACAAAACGTCTGGGACCCCTGAGGGTAATGTGGGAATCCCTTCTGCCATTGCCCAAACTCAAAGCTGTGCAGAAGGTATGAGTAGAAGAGATTGTTTCCTCAAACACTCCTCAGGAGTTATCTATTTAAGTTAATTTTACTCTTTGAAAAGTCGCTTCCTGTTACTACTTATAAGCTTTTCATATGATGGCTTAGCATGGTAAAAGTGGGTGGGGTCTTATGAAATAGATGTGAATTGAGACAATATTCGAAATTCAGATTAAAAAATAATCTTAAATGACCAAGTATGATGTCCATTTGACTTTATAAGCATTTCATAGATATGAGAAACTAAAAAAGTAAAAAGTATATTCATTGATATGCCTGCTTTCCATCCTTATACTTTCTCCTTCCAACTAGGGCTTTTCCCAAAAATCTTTTTTAAAAAACCCACGTTTTAAATTTTAGTGTTGAATTAAAGGTATATTTTTATTCTACCTCTTTGTTAAGTTAAAAATAGGAAAGAAATCCTATTTATGTCACTGGTTTAGAATCTACTTCTTTTCTTTTATTGTTGTCTAAAAAGAGAAGTTTATCTCTGTTTTCACCTACATGTGCTTTAAAGTTTCTTTTTCTTTTATTTATCTTTCAAAATACTCCAGTTTATTTGCTAAGATAGAATTTTTAAAAACGGGTTGCATTGGTTAGAAAATGTTAACATTTCTGCTACTGTTCATAGGAAAAATTTATTAATACACAGATGAAGTCACTGCACGTCCAGTGAGAATTAAATTTTATATCTCTTGAATGCCATAATGCCTTATTTCTTATGGAGTGAACCAAAAATGCCATTGCAAAGTCTTCTATAGCAAATAATTCTCTTTAGAAATCAAAAAGTGTTTTAAAAGAAATGGTATATAACAGTTCTGGAAAAAAAACCCAAACTACTGTTGTAATTCCTATAAAAGAAATAGAAAACTTACATTGTGCATTAGAATGATTTTTCTTCTCAAGGTTTCCAACCCAAGGTCTTATTAGAATCCCTCCATTCTTCCTACCACTGAGCCACAGGTGTTGCTTTCCTGATTTCACCCGAATCTTGAAATGTCTTGAAATGATTTCTTGAGTCATCCCAACTTGGAGAACAAAGGAGAGGGTTCAGTAAAACCCTTTTCTCTCACTTACAGCATGTTCAGTACTCCCTTGGGGGTCCATGCTTTCGTGTCTGCCTTTCTGTGAAGCTGGGACCCTTAGTGCTAGCAGCCTGCACAAAATCTACGCAGAAAAAAATAATTGTGGGGCAGGAAATATGAATTATGTGGCACTGCCGTATAAAACCTTAGGCCTTTGTGCATCAAAGCCCTTTTGCTCGTTCCATAGTTGGAACAAGGGAGCTGGAGAGCGTTACACACCATCAGCGAGACACTTGATGTGGTGCTGGGAACTGCTTTTGTTTCCTCTCAGAAAATGTGTCATTAGTTAATTCCAGGGTACAAGGGAACTTTCATTATTATTTATAGTTTCAGATTTCAGACTCTGTAGAGGTTTCTTTAATTTCCATACCTTATGATTGCAGTTAGAGAAAAGCACCCCATTATCCTCATTATTCCTGGGCAGACAAAGCTGTAGCAATGCTAATGATCAAAAGCAGAAATCTCACCACGTCACACAGTACTAATTATATTCTTATTGTCTACATTTCTTTTATCCTCAGACATTTTACATTAGTAAGATGTTTTTTCTCTCTCTTTTTTTTTTTTGATAAATGACTTTGTGAATGTGAATCTTGTCTATGCTGTATTATACACTTACTAAAACAGAGCAGCACACAGGCCATAGGAAATAAGCTTGCTAGAAAGTCAGTGCCACTAAAATGACTGGAGTTACTTCTTAAAGGAATGTCCATAACTACTGAAGTGAACATGAAAGTAATGCTGCAGTTAAGCAGAAGACAGATGGAAAAACCAGGCTTTCCAGTGAAATTTTGGCTTAGTTCACTTCTCACTAGCTCTTTCCTGCCTTAGTCTGAGATCCACTGTGCCAGCCACTTCTTGAAAGCTGGGTTCAGCCACCCAGCTGTGCCTCATTTCAAGAGTCTCAGGTGCAGTGATGCTCTTCTTGCAAGAGCTGTGTTGGTGTGGACACTCCCCTGGGGAAAAGAGAGCAAAAGATTACTTTTTACCTTCCCCTTTATGACCTCTAATGAGGTGGGATGTCTGGGAGAAGCCAACAGTAAAATTGAATGTTCAGTTGAAAGAAAAAAGAAATAGACATCTTTTTTTTTGAAAGAGTTCTTTAGGTTTTTCTGACAAGTGATTAAAAAGTATATTTTAATATTACTTCTTCTGCTAGTTATTATTTTCCAACCCAGTTCTCTTACCCTGATTCGGAGCAGGGACTAATGACTAAACACAGACTCTCCCTATCCACTTCTGTATCCAGGGTCCATGCTAAAATGGTGTAACATCTCTTGTGCAGGTACCATATGCCACAGTTTAATCCTGATTCAATGTGACAGCAAGATCCTTTTCCTTCTGTCCTCTTATTCCGCCTGCTGATGTCGCTTCCTATCCCCAGTCCGCCTTTCCTTCGCAGCAGTTCCGTGAGCTGCATAGGTACAGAGCGTTACTTGCATCCAGCCCTGCAGCTTCAGGAAGGTACAGGTCTTTTCTGCCCATGTCTGTGACAGAAGGACATGGTAATGAATCCTGGAGACCATCAGAATTTTTCAGTTAGTTTTTAATGATATCTTTTTTTTAAAATTTTTGGGTTTTTTTTTTGGTTTTTTTTCCCAGATCATCTGCTGTTAAACTCTACTGGGCATCCAAGCAGCATATCTGATATCTTAGATTGGTGCCAAATTTGTGCTTGTTTCTGGCTGCAGAGCTCATTACCAGACATTTGATAGGAAAAGTGTTTTCCAACAAGGGCTTCATTATAAAATATGTTGTCAGAAAATTCCTAGTTACTGATTTTTTTTCTGATGTAAAAACAAGGTCAGCGTAAGTACAAGCATAAGAGTACATCTTTATTTTTTTCTTTTTTCTTTTTCATACCTCAAAATTTGCTTGACAAATTTCCATTTAAGATTTGCGTTTGCACATACTTTGCATGAGATTGTGACTTAAATAAAGTGCAGTGTATATCTCCACATCAGGGAGGGAAAACCACAAGTATATAAGCGAGCGTTTAACTGAATTTGTGCTGCATTTGTTCTGAAGGTTTGTTGGGACACTAGGCTAGGCATGTGACATACCTTGCTTTCCAGCATTACCAAAAGCATCCTGTATCACCTTGGGTACATATATTAAAGTTTCTTCACCTTAGTCTTTACCTACAAAGCGAGAATCTTATAACTCATGTGTAAGATAAGGGAATATTGATTTTTGAAGTTCCCTGGTCATAGGATAACAGTATCTGATTCTGTTTTGAGGATGAGCAATTAATCCATTTTCTGGTTCTAGTGTGCTAAAAGTGTTGTAGTGATAGCTCTGCACTGAGATCCAACATGGAGAAAACGCTGGTGACTACCCAGTGGTGTCACGCTATTGTCTCTCCNAGGGGCCCAGGGACCGGAGCCCCGAGCCGGCCGTGGCACGGGGTTTTAAGGGGAATAAACAGGCAATCAGGTGAGGGTACAGGGGAAGGGTTAGGGAGGGTCCAGGGTTACAGAGCCAATAACTTGGGGAGTGGGGAGGAGAGAGGGAGAAGTCAAGAGGAGAGAACAAATCACCAACTGAATAACGGAGAACTTACTAGAACTTGGGGAGTATACAGAAATTAATTGACAACTGGGTATCCAATGAGGGGACATGGGGGTAGGCTTGTCAGAACTTGGGTTAAACTGTTTCTGGGGGGAGCTCCTCAGCCCTGGGAGCCCACCACCAGAACTCCTTTTCTTCGGTGGTACATTCTGGGGCTCTCTAGCCTTTATTATGTATACGTATCACCCCAACATCACGCTGTTTAATCACCTGTGGCTGGGGGTTGTGCAAACAGGCAGCACTAAACCTGTCTACAGACCAGAACTGGCATTTTTAGACTTATCTCTGCTTTCCCCTTTCCCATTGCTTAGGTTGATTGTTCTCTCCCCTTCATCCCTACATCCCCTCTGCACTTCTGTTTCACAGAATCTCCCCGTGGTTCTGACCCCCTGTGGGTATCCCACACCCCATTACTGCCATCCTGGTCCCACCTATCCCCAGCTCTCCATGCTCTGTGAAGTGCCCCACAAATGGCAATGCATTTCCTGCCTTCCGACCTCCTAGACATGCATGTTGGTGTACTGCTGCCCTCCTGCCAGCTCTGTGTGCTTTCATGGATGTCTCAGGCCCTTCTTTTGGTCCTCTTTAGTGTCAGGGAACATAAACAAATGTAGCCTTCTCCCTGCTCTGCGCTTGGAGGTGGACCCTGGGAGCCTTTCCTGTGCATGCAGCACTAGAAAGACCTGCTTTTGCTTTTTATGGCTTGTGGCTGATAGGAAATTTTGTTCCCCTCTCAGTTCACATCTTGTTTTTCTCACATTGTCAATTATCTAGGAAAGATTATTCTATTAAATTCAATTAAAGTATAAAAATCTCTGCTAAACAAAAGGAAACTTTACTGATCTTTGGATGGTTGGACAAAGTCTGAATTTTTTCAGTGTGCTGTAAATGTGTGAATGTACACATCATTTTGAGATTTACAATGAGTTTTTTTGAATCAGGGTTGTAGATTTTTATACTTTGGAGAGAACTGGTCCCCCTGTAGAACCTGGGATAATTCTGTGTTGTTTAGTTGTTGCTTTTTATTAATGGGTAAAAAATATGTGAAAGTACTCAGTATAGCCCTTTGAGCAGAATTAATCTCATGTTTATGAACCTGCTCAAAATGGAAATATTCTTAACAACAACAAGAAAAGGACCTTTGTGTCTTTTTTACTTTCTTCTAAGAAATGAAAGACGAGCGAGTAATTTTTACAAAGTGTTATCAGAGATGTTTGGGGTTTGTCAAAACAGTGATTGCTGTTTATCCATAATAAGTCTTTGATAATCTTTCTCCATTTTAAATGAATGATGTGTGAGAGAAGGACACTTCAGGAAGGAAATGATGACCCAGTACCACCACAGCTCTTCCCCCATTGCCCTTCCTTCTTTCAACAGCCTGCAGCATATCTGTATGACGTTTCTATCTTTTTCTCATTCCTTTCCCAGTTTCCTGCATATGCACAGGGACAAGAATATGTTCCAGTGACTTTTTTGTCTATGTCAGTGAGAGGTCATAATAGTCTGTCTGGTCAGTGTTTCAGATGCTGTGGATCAGCAGTGTTGTGTAGTAAGAAGCGTGATACTTTCCTTCTTTGCCTCTATCTCTTGTATCTTTAATACCTCTATGGTTAAATTTACGGTATGGACATTATTTTTGTACATCTTGTACATCTTTTGTGGTCTGAGGTTAGTTTGGTGGGTTTTTTTATCTTGTTTGCTTGGTAGGTAATTTGGTTTTACTTGGTTTTTTGGTTTTTTACATTTGGTTTGGTTTGGTTTGGTTTGCATACTAGAAAAGGAAATTGCTCAAAGAGAGACAAAAGAAAATATGTTGAAATTTACAGTATACAGACAAGAGACCTGAAAAAATACTTTCTGAACTTAGGAACTCATTGTAGCAATTTTGTAAATTTTGTACAGCATGGTCATGTTTTATATAAGTACAGCAGTAGGGAAATGAGCAAACCAGTGTCTATTCTATTAGTGGCTTTCTACTACATGAAATGCTGTTTGTGTCCTTGTAAATTAGTCTTTAACTGCTACTGTGTCACAACCATTCACATTTAATGCTAATGAATTGATAAGAAATGGGAAGGATAGATGAGCCATTCATTCCACTATGTTTACTACAAGAAAACTGGAGCAGAAGCACTGGCAGTCTTTTAAAGTTAATTTCTGAAAGCTCTGAACTGTAAATATAACATTGTATATTTTCTTCTGTTTTGTGTTTTAGCTTTACTTCCTCGAAAAACAACATTAGAAAGTTTGCAATTATTTATTAACACCCTATACAATCTCTTTTTTTTGTGTTTTTATCTTTTGAATACACATTCTTATGTTGTTCTCATTTCAATATAAACATTGCCCTAATGAGCTTATTCCTACAAAACATTAAGCTAGTGGTTTAAGGGTAAAATTTTCTCTTCTGAAGACAGTTTTCTAACTTTGAACCTGTTAGCTAGATAAACATATTCATTGTTGCCATGGTTATCTACAGGAATATAACTAACTTTTCAGCAAGATCCATAAAATCAAAGTGTCTGAAAGTGTTGTGGGCTTCTGCTGAGAACATAACAATGCCACTACTTTGTAGGAGAATTTCATTGTTGTTGTTTACCAAGAGTAATGAATAATTATCACAAGATAGACTAGAACTTAAAAAATTACAGTTCTTGTAGAAAAAATTCTGAGGTTTATGTATTGGAAAAATTCCACTGTTTTGAAGTGCAAAAATCCTTCAGTAACATTTGTATTCTCTTTAATTATCCAGAAATCTTTTTTTGGAGTATTGCGAATATATCTCCTTAAGTACTAATTCTTTTTCATGTTTCCAAATAAGTTATTATTTAAGAGACAGTCATCCTGAAGTTGCATTGAAAAGATGTATTTTTGTATTTGTGCACAGCAGATATTTGATAAATATAACATTTGAAGTGGAGAAATTAAATCCCTATAAGTTATATGCTGTTATTCCTCTATTAAATCCTGTCTTTCATTTATTACTTTCCTTTACATTTATGACAGACAAATATTTTGTTTAAGTTTTCCATGACTTTTGTATTATGTACAAACAATTTTATTTTCAGAGACCAAAGCATGAAATTGACAAAAATAGTCTGTTTGTATTTATTTTGTTCTGATTAGTTGGGGGTGAGCACCTTTAAATTTTGTGTCCTGTGATCAGAGACCTGAGGAAGAGAAGCAGACATGTTCCAGATGTTATTGAATGACAATCTTATTTTCATGCCACTTTAGACTTGTCTCTACTGCGAAAAGATATTTCAAAATATAGAGAACTGAAACATGCATACTTGTAGTGGCTTAGGGTTCTGCCCATGGAAAACGGGGCTGAGAGAATTCTCAGGAGAATTCTTATGTCCAGGGCATGTCTAATCTGCATTACCCCAGCTGCAAAAAATGAGGTAGGTTTAAAAAGTATAAATATCTTAAGATAACTCCAAGAGATGAGTCCAAAGTCTAGCTATTGAACTGGAGCAATCAATCTAATTATAAATAAG
Organism: Pomatostomus ruficeps; assembly: GCA_013400735.1. Lineage (NCBI taxonomy): Eukaryota > Metazoa > Chordata > Aves > Passeriformes > Timaliidae > Pomatostomus > Pomatostomus ruficeps. Next base: position 71,614 of record VYZT01043854.1, on the reverse strand, counting down.
ATCTGAGACTGTTTATTAATACTTATCAAATTAAATGAAGGAAAAAACCCAAACCAACAAACAAGTAAGTAAAACTTTTCTTAAAGGAGAGTTATTTAGACAATATGAATTTAAGAGTGCTCTAGTTATTCTACTTAAAATATGTCATTTCATTTTTGCTTTTAATTTATATTTTTAATTTGTATTTTGTTACAATTTTTCATTGGTAACACAGCTTCCCAAGCTGCATATCTGCAAAGGAAATAAGATTGAAAGTTCTAAACAAATGCAAAATTTGTTCCTCTACATGAATCAGAAGGAGAGACTAAATGGCTGAGTCCTGTAGCTCACACTGGTCTTGCCACCCTGCTAAGGCAGAAATTTGGTCTTGCTGGACACACTCGGGAGGGGGAGGGGGGAGGAGCACCTCATATTATAGAGAAGATGTATTTTTTTGTTTTATAATTGTGTTCATGAGAATATCACAGAAAGATATGATATATAGGCACCATAAATTAGTTGTATGTGATGGTATCCATATCCTTCTTACTGCCATGCCAGTCCAAGGAAATCATAAATCACATTTCTAATATATCATCAATCTATGTGTGATAAAAACATTTCCATGTGAGAAATCTAAAATAGTGCACTATCATTCCTATAGATCCAGGGAGAATTCTTGATTAAGAAAATGGAATAACCATACTGCATTCAAAGACAATGTATAAAATGTTGGGTTTTTTTCTGGTAAAAATCTTATTCCTTAAATCTCAGAATTTTTATATTCCTTTTTTCTTTGGGAAACATAATATATTCCCTGTCAAAATGTATTTAGTATCAAATTGCATATAAGTAGTATTTGATACTATTAAACTACTGCCTACTTGAATCTGGCTCTAAGTGTGAAGAAAACATTCTTGATTTTTTTCTTAGTTAAGCAAATGTTGTAAGAAAATGTTCTTGATTTTCCTGTTATTTTTTAGAAAACTTTCTTATACATTTTGAGCTCCATTTGGGTTGATTCTTGCTATTGTTCTTGCAATTATCTTTCAACCTGAGAGGGTAGAAGAAGAAGAAATGTTTTCGTGGTTTTAATTTTATTATAGTTTTACATGTCTCTGTCTCTTTTTCTTTTAGCTTGATTTTGTGTAGCTTTCTCTTTTTGTCTGTTCCACTAAATTTACTTTGGTCAAGTCCAAGAAAAAGCTCCATGATTAAGCAGAAAATCTTGATTTGACTTAATTGATTGGGTCATAATTTTCATAAAGAATTAAGTATTTTCCATTCTTTCTAATTTAATTTTTCTTCTCTGCATCAAGACATTTGTTCATACACAAATTAAAAAGCTGAAAGGACCTAATAACTAATGATATGTAATATGTCAGCTTCATTCTTCAGCTCTCTTGTCACATTGACTTGCCAATCTTTATGTTTAACTTTTCTAAGTACTACTAAGTGAACTACAGCATTTTTGTGAAAAGAAGATGATACGTCGTAAACTAGTTGTACCAAAGTATGAATTCTTATTGCTCAATTTTTTATCCATAATCATCTTCAAAACCTTGTTTTTATTTGTTGTTGTTGTTGTTGTTACTTAATCTTATTTGATATCTTATTTCCTTGTGTCAGAGAATCTGACTGGCAAGTGTTCTTCCCAATTGTTATAGCGATTGATTTGATATGAATACCTTAGGAAAAGAGGAGTTTGTCAGTTTTACTTCTTATAATTTAGAGATTAAAGCAGACATGATGAGTTTTTCAACAATTAGCCTAACAAAAGGAAACTTTCCCATTTAATTATACAACTACAAAGATTTTACAGCTTATCTCCAGCTCTGAATGTGCAATCATTTTTATTGGCCTTTTTCCAGGCCTTCTCAAGACACATAAAGCTGTGTTGTCAAAGGGAATATGGCAATATCAGTGCCTTGATAGGAACTTCCATTAGTTCACGTAAACAAATGCAAATCGATGTTATTTTGCTGCACCTGGGGGTTTGCCATACCTGCAGCTCATACTGAAAGAGAAATATTCTTTTTATTTTGCTGTATCCTTCAATCCATTACTCTCATATATTATGATTTCCATATCATTCTTAATATTGATTAAGTCTCCTGGAAGGATTTGCCCTTTTCTAAAACATCAGCATGATGCTTTTGTTTCAATTTTCACACTTCTGTTCATCCTGAGATGCATGTCCTGATGTGTCTGTTTCAATGAAAATTCTAAGTAGAAAACAGGTGAGGATGGTGAAGTGCTGCTATGGAAGCTGATTATAAACGGACTGAAACAACTGGTGTCACTCATCACTTTCATATTGCACAACTAGAGAAGTACATTATTCTTGCACATGGCAATTTTCTTCACATTCAGCAGAAAATTCATTGTTGTTGAGTAATAAAGTATAACTACATTTAGACAGAAGATATAAATCCATCAGTTCTGACAGTTAGAAATAGGTCTTTAAAATAAAGAGATTAGGAAATTTTGAACATACATTTGAGTAATTTGAAAATAATTGACTAATGTCCAAATGGTTCATAAAACCCCTAGAGTGCATAATGACTTCAGAGGGAAGATAAAACACTTGTTTCCACTTTATATGGATTGCAAATATATTCAGGAGTTTTGCATTATATTTAAAGAAAAAGAATTATATTAAGACAGAATTTGTTTTAAAATCACATGTCAGTGGTTCCAATCCTACTTAAACCAAACATTTAAAAGAAACCTGTGTGAGAAAAATTCTGCCTGGTAGAATCTTTGCTTAGCTCCTTATTTATGTATGAATATTGCTTGCTGAAAAAAAGATTTAATAAAATAGCAAAGACAAAAGGTCTTCCAATTGTTTTTAAGCTAGTAAATGTCATTTAGGTACTCCTAAAATATTTAAATATTTCATAGTTATCAATCAAGATCTACAATGCACATTTAAGTATTTGTCAATAATAATTCCCCGGGGATGGAGGAGCAAAACTTCCTTCAGTTTAAACTAAAATGAGTTTCACTGTCTCTCAGATGCAGAGTCATTGCTGCAACTGGTGTCCAGTTATTAACGTAACAAGGTTTGGGATCCTGTTGTGCTCCAGCCCACATCAGATGTTCCAGTCACAGTACCTGGAATCCTTCTCATACTCCCACTTTCTTCCTGACTAATATGAATATTGGGCTGTACAACATCCCCACCTCCTTCATTTCATGGATGGAACTGCTCACAAACTAAAAGGGAAAGCCATAAAACAGTTAGTTATAGAATTCTACTTGAAAATTGAGAAAAGACATGGCTTAGATTACATGGGGAAAAAAATCTAAAGCGTGTGAAGGAATGGAGATATATTTAAATTCTGCCCTGCAGTGATACCATCAGAAAAGAAGAGTAAGAAATTTTCCATTAAAAATAAATTTGATGATTCAGGGAGGATTTTTTTAATGCACCAATCATAATTGTGTATTTAGACCATGTGACGATTGCAAAGAGGAGGTAATGCAGCTGTCAGCCTCATTCTGTATCTAAGCATACACCCTGTGATTACACAGCAGGTTTGTTTGTTTATGGCGTCAGAGTGTCAAACATACATAGGATGAGTTGCTGTGTAAGTGGAAACAGTCACTGCTTTCGTCCATAATGTCACAGACTATGCAAAGATACTTATGTAATTTTTGTTGAGGAAAGGGGGTTTTATGTAAGTGAAGTACTTGCAAAATGTAGAATTCAGGCATCTCATGTGCTTTAAAAAAATACTAACAAGTCATAAAAAACTTTGTGTTCTCTGATTCTTGAGAGGAAAAAAATACTGCTTTTTGTTTACTTTTTCATTTCACTGGAGTTTATATAAATCTCAATACTGTGCTTGATTATTTTAATTCTAACAGATAGTTTGTAGCAGTATAATTTATTTTTTCATCTAAACATGAGTTAATAGCTTATTGTCATTACAAAGAAAAGCCGCAGCACTGTATTTGGATTCATCTTTCTTCACTGCTGATTAACACAGAAGCTCGCATGTGGGCAGTCATTGGTTCTGCTGTGGGGGTTGCATACTCATTATCTCACATATTTCTATCAATACCTTAATGATGGACCCTGCAGGATACATCACACTGCTGGTTTTGGCACACACTCTCTGACTTTTCTAGTTTCAAACTGCAACACAGAATGTAATCAAAGTGCCACTTCATCTCTAGGTACCAGTGAATAATGTGGGTTAACAAAGCTTTATATTTTGACTACTTTTAGGAGCTAATAAGTAGTGGAGAACTACCTCTCTGGTGCTGTCAGTCCCATGGTGTATGCCTACATTCTGAAAATAAACATAGTTTAAGCTGGATTCTTTTGGAAATATACAAAGGGAGATTACCTTCAACTTCCAGCATCTGCAGAAAGAGAAAACATGAGTTCTTGTGATTTCAATCAGTCCATAGGAACAGAAAGTTCCCACTACATTTTCTTTTCCCACAGTTTAACAAACTGTGCTGAGGTGCAGATCCACAAGATGAGCGCCATAATCTGTCAGCAGCAGGTAGATTTTACACTGTGAAATAATTTTGTTTGAAAATAAACATTTCTTTCACATTTTTATATACGCCCTGTGTTCCCAGAACTTCACAAACATTATTTCCCTACAAGAGTTAATACTGGCTAAATAAATATTATACTGGTTAGAAATTAAGTACATCTTCTTTACTGTGTAGGAGATCTTCTCTCTCTCTCCCCACCTGATATTTTTCCTTTTATGTCCCCAGCTGTACTTCAGGAGGGTTTAGCAGGTTCTATGGACTGAAGAGGAGATGTCTCAGTCTTTTCTCTCTTCACAGTTTTTTTAGCCTCTTCTGCTCCTCTGCATACTGCAGAAGGCTCTTTAAATTTGAAGTGACATTATTTTGAAACATCCCAGAAAATCCCACTTGCCAAAATACACCTGTTGTGTGTGCAGTATGACGCTTCTTGGTAACAACTTCATTAGCTGTAACAGAGAAACTCCATTTCCATTCTGGTCACATTCAGGTCTTGCAGCTCCTCTAACCTGAACAGAAAGCTCTCATGAACCGGGAGCTGCACTTAAATATCCTGATGGTGTAGTTGACTTCAGAGATGAAGCAAAGCAAGCAGGCAATACCAGCTTTGTTTAATAGCAACACATCACAGTAAAGTTGATTACAGTTCAGCATGGCTGTGGGATTTTATAAATGAACTGATAATACAACTGGAAATGGATGGGGGTTTTATGCATTCTTCAGAAAAGATTATCCCGAGATTATGTCCTGCAACACTTGCTGAAGGTTGTTTTATGGCAGACGAGCTGGGGAGCTTTACAACATAGTTCTAATATAGCTAAACTACAATTAAAAAATTTACTATGAAAATAAGCTCATTATGTGGTAAACTTTTGCCATACTACCACCATCAATTACTAGCATAAAATTTTATTGTTTAGCTGCAGCAAGAGAAGAGAGCTGTATGAGCATGATGTCCTTTGTTTATCACTTCCACTTTTAAAATTAGTCACTCTTTTCCCCTGAATTCCTCAGCTAGACCTCATCAGGAGAGGATTCTAGGAACAAACCACAGATGCAAAGAAGGCTGAAGAGAACTAATAGCATTTATAAAATTCTATTACATAGTTTGTGCAATAATTTGTTATACTGCAGTGAATTCAGAAATTAAAATTAGAGTTATGTTTTTGTTTGCAAAATAAAATATAAGTCCATGGGGCAAAGTAACATGCATAAATATATGGATGTGCACACATAGTGATTATTCTTGCTGAATTTCCAATGTACCATCATACTTGAGAGATTATTCTGTTGCTATTATAACAATTGTTCTAGGTAGGCTCATTCTTTTTCTCATTGGCATAGAGATGAAAAAAAAAAAAAGATGGTACAAAATTCCATGGGATCATCATGGGCAAAGTTCTGAAAAATGTGTCACAGTAGCTGAATAAAGCCATGACTTGCATCTTCCCTGGTTCCTCTCCTGTACTGCAGATATGCTGTAGGTCTGCATACAGATTGTAACAAAGTCCAAGTATGATAGGGTCATACCCAAAGTACAATTGGATGCCTAAACTCAGCCCAGCCCACATTTGTGAGGTTTATTTGAATTTTTAAAATTACGGCATGGATGAATATCCTTTGCATTAGTCTCAGAGAGAGCATTCAGCTGTAGGAGTCCTTCAAAAACAAAGAAATTTTCTACCATCTCACCATGTTTTGCAGCTTGCTTATTGTTCATCTTTTAGAACCTTGCAGCTGATTCAGTCTTAGGTTTTGTGATGATGGGACAGTCTCTTATGTTTCTGACTCGCTGTTTCCCTTCTCTGCATTGATTCATGGTGAGTAAAATGGTAGCATTAACAACACAATCTTGTCCAGACAATATTAGTGAGACTTTTATTAATGAATTTGTCCTCTGTAAAGTCAATGTTTCTTATTTTTAGCATTTGTCTTCAATTACTCAAAGACTGGAACTAACTGTATTTGCTTAAGGGGTGTAAGCAAAACAAAAAGCAGCATTCAACAAGTTCCTGTATTAAAACAAAATATATCAGACACAAATGGCAGATAGAAGTAATATTGCCATTATATCTGTCTTGCAGGCAGACATTTTTCCTTTCATCAGTAAAACTGCTGCACAAAATTTCTTCTGTTACTTTTCTAATGATCGTGCAGAGTCACATTTACTCAAGGACAGCTGCCACTGACAACCAACCAATGGGATACTGGTACCGCTGAAACACCTGCCTTGTGATGAACTTCACAAGTAACTATCCTGTGTCTCCAGACTCTATAATTTCACATTTGGAATCAATAGCTCCAATCCAAGTGGAACAGCAAAAGCATCAGACAGGCAGAAATACAATTCAGAAATTGCTGGGGGTTTTTTTACAAAATTTCCACAAGACAACTACTGCAATTTAAAAATACTTCATCTTATTTATTGAGAATTTGGCATGGGAGGCAATTGCCTCTATGACACATAAACTGACAATTTATATAGGCTTTTAGCAATCAGAATGCGTGGTTCCTGACACAAGCTCCTGTCACTGTGAGCAGTAAGAAATAAAATTTTAATTTGTCATAGAAGGTTTGAGATATATACAAGATATATATCCTATTTTCAGTATTATTTTTACACAAAGATCCATCAATGCTGTCGTATAAAGGTTTTACCTTTTATGTCCAAATTATTTTTTACAGTTTATATATAATTGTGCCAAATCATTCATGACCTCTAAATGAAATGCCAACTAATTTTTGAGCAACTAAGCAAATGTTATGCAAAAAAATAATCACTTTAATACGAAAAAGTGTTTAATTAGATGTATTTCTAATGCACTATCCTTCAGTGTAAACCACAGCTTACAATGTTTGTGGTTATACTATATAATTTTTACTGGTCACTGGCAACTTAAAACATACCCAAAACACAAAAGTGGGTTATTTGGTTCATTTCATATAAGAACATAATACGGTTTAAAATAACTGTTCCACAGACCATAACTTCTACTTAATTAGTGAGAAATTGCCTGGGAAAAATTACCGTTGTAGCCATCCTCATAAACTTTCAGAAAAGACTTTCTTTAGGTGGGAGTGATTTGGCCATGTAAGTAGGAAACAGGAAATAGATTACATACCCTATTAAAACACCTTCACCTCTGATTTGACTGAGTATATTATTGTTAGATGCCCTTCTTCATTAAAAATTACAGTCCTGTATTAAAGCTTTGTTGAAATATAATATATATTTCATTTAGGGGTTGAAAGTCAACATTTGTACCTTTCATAGTTTTTGTAACTGTCCATGTTTTCTTATTCTGGATGGATGTTAATTATGCCTTCAAACTGTTAAAAAATACAGAGAAGCTGTTGGAGTGGTAACTACAGGTTTATTTTTGGGTGTGAGGAGAAGAATGAACTGTTCAGGTAGTGAGTGACCCCCTTTGAGGAAGATTTTATATCTAGCCTTCCAAAGTCAGAGAGGATTGCTCAGCAGTTTGCTGAGTTTCTAAGTGCATATCTGAGTCCTTTAGAGTAAGTCCTTTTACATTGTGAAAAAATAATTTCCTGGGCATCAAGGCATGAAAACTGGAAATTATGAAAGCCCAGAAGGAAGTAGAAGCAGCATTGCTGTAAGTGCTCATCCTGAGAGCTCCATGGCTGCCCAAGTCTCAGTGGTCCTCCTGCAGGAAAAAGTTGCTTGGTAGTTTTTTCTCTGTAGATTGATTTGGTGAACAATTTAAGGGATTACAATCAAACTGGCTCAAACAGTAGAAAAACCCTTTCATTTTCCTCTGTTTGAGCCTGTTTGGTTTTACATATGTGCTGGAAATTCTAGTAGAAAGAATGAAAAGTCTCAGCATAATCACCTCCGTAGATAGCACAGAAATCTGCTGCAGGGTATTCAAAACAAGGGGGATTGTTGGATTATATGCTAACACCACCAATTGCTGTGACCTAGAAGAGTTTCTTAGAAGTGAGTTGTGAAATAAAAAGTGGAAATTGCCTTAATTTTGACTATCACCATGTTTTCAATTTTTTATGCTTTTCAAAGCAGAATGCTTCTTCAAAGCAGCAGTAAATGTGGATAGATAACCTTTATGAAAATCTAAAAAATCAGATTGATCAGATACTAACATCGTTCAGTTGAACTCTGATGGGCAATGCTCATGAGTAGAACTAGTTTCAAAATGGGATTAAAATTGAAAAGCAATACAGTAAAAGTAAGTTTGGGTTTGGCAGGGGAATTTGGGGCATTTATATAGCCTGGTACCTACAGGGAAAGTTAGTTCCATAGTGACAGGGTCTTTATTGCCTACAAGTGTTTGGTGCATGTGATGGCAGTCACAAAAATATCTTTTTTTTTTGAGATTGGACAAAAGTTTGCATACTGACACATCTTTATGCTCTGTGCCTAGTCACACACAGTCCTATGCCTTCACCTGGGTTAGGCAACTCTGGCAGCAGCATCATAATAAGTGAAAAACATCTGATTTTCAAATACTTCACTACATTTGTCTTACCTCAGTTCAGATACAACAAATCATGTGGTCAAAGATGGTTTCACACTTTCAGGATTGTAACAGCAGTGAAATTTTGCTAAGAGAAAAGATGCCAATGCATTGACATTGATTACACTGAGAATTGTAGTGAAAAATAATTAATAACTCACATTTCCATGATAATTGGAATGTGTGTGAAATCTGCTTCTAGCAGGACTGAATTTAGAACCAGAATACCCTCTTTTATTTCTTGTCTATAATTAGTCAGTAAATGTGGTATGACTTACTGAATGTATTGCTCTGCAAATACGTCTAACTATGTATCTTTGCTCTTATTGTAAGCATTATTATCATATAAAATTTCACATATAGTAGTAATTTCAGCCTTATGGAGCAAATAGTATAGAAGGCTATCACTCCCCTCCAAATATGTCAGTTACAACAGACTGATTAAACAAATATCCTGGGGAAAGCATCATTAGGTTTGTGAACAGAACTGGGTTCACTGGTTTTCAGAGGGAATGTCAACTTTGTCATTCTTCTGTTGCAAATCAGAAAATAAACCCTTTAGGTAATTTTAAACAAAGAAAAACCTGTATACATGTGTATTGTAAGTGTCCCATAACATAATAATACAACTATTCTGGTAATCGGCTCTTTTATTGCACTTAAACATACTTCAGAATCGTTAGGCAATTAGTAGAGTGCTTACAAGGAGCAACAGTACACGAACACATTGGGAGTGTGTTGAGCCACTCAGGGATGTTTTGCTTTTCAGCACAAGGTAATTCTTAAAATACAGCTTTTAGTACATTATTGGGGTCCAGACATTTCTGAAAATAAGTTATCTTCTGTTTGTTTGTGTATTTCTAAGATCTCCCCAAATTAAAGAAAGCTCATTGTTTTTGTTAACCCTCAACTTTCATGTGTGCCTTTCTGAGTCAGCCTGTATGGATTGTGGACCCATAATTTGAATGGCCTGAGAAAGAAGGACTCTTAAGGGCCAGGTTTCATTTCTGTTTAGCAGAGGTGTTGAGAAGAAGGCACCTTACTAACTTAGAGCTTTGCACTGATAGTTCTGTTCGGACTACAGCTGATCTGAGCAGCTTGTTCAGGTGTTCCTACGCCTAAAAATAGGCCTTAAGCACTGACATCATGATTGAGTGTTCTTGCTAAACACTGACCTTTCTTGCACAGTTAGATGCATACAAGACAAATGGATGGGACAGGTTTAGAAAAGAAAATGTTCTATGTGTCTTGTCTGATAGACAAGCCCCTGGAAAACGGTATTCGGAGGTGGACCAGGGTTTCTTTGGCAATCATAATTTCATAGCTGGGAGACTTTTACAGTGGGGCTATGAGGCCAAGAACTGGTTAATCCTCAGTGTCTACTATGGAGAGAAATCTCTGTGGGTTTCTAACAGAAAATGATAGATGGTCATGTTTTTAAAAGCTTCTCATTTCTACTTCCATATATAATAGTTAATGAATACACAAGGAGCCTATTTATATTAGACTCCTAATGTTACTCAGCGATAGTTTTTTATGAGCCAAATGCAGGAAATCTCTAGATATAATTGCCACATATGATAGTGTGATTTCAGCCTATTACTCTTTAAATGACTCATAATTTCTTAATACTTCAGCATTTCATTGCGCTTTTTACCATATCATTTTAGAGCATGAGTGTTCAACTGCTTATCTAAAAAGTCATCAAACCCACGTCATTGAAACAGCTCTTATTTTTAACTTGTATGGAGAACTTGAAGTACAGGAACAGAGCTGTTAAATGATTTTTCCCTTTATCAACACTTTTAACTCTGTTGACTTTAGAAAAAAAGAAAGTAAGTTGTTCATACTCATCTGCATTCTATAAGTCATCGTGTGCATAGAAGTTATCACTATGGTGCTTTTCACGGAGTTCAGGTATCATTCTGTATCCATAGAAATCTAAAATATTTGTTGGATGTTGAATGTTTATTGGGTGTTATTCTAAACCACCACTTTTGCATCATAGCTGTAGAAATACTTGAAAAACAATTTTCCCCTGACTTTTCATTAGACTGGAACAAGAAGAACTGGCACAGGGAAGAACTAAAAATATGAAGAATTATTTTTTAATTCTGTTCAAGGATTTGGAACATTGGGTGGTCATTCAAAGGAAGTTTCATAAGTTTTTTCAATTCAGCTTGTTTACCTAAACATAATAACAATGCATTCTATGGGTATTTGTCAAGATAATCTATAACCACTGCATGACACAGAAATTTTTATTGAATATATTCATTTGGGCTTTAATATAAATTATTATGCTTTGATGCTTACAATATTAAAACTGAATATATCACATTTAGGAATATATACTTGTAAGTACAGATAATGTTATATGGGATGTAAATATAATACATAAAATACATTCCAGATATTTTACAGGATGTGTGTTACTACAGCTGTAAGCATGATAGATAACAAATGCAAGGTTGGTTTTAGCAAAAATACTCGGGTTTATAAATAATAGTTGTTCCTTTGTTGATTTTATAAAAAGATTGCCTTTGTGAATTCCAGAATATATATTAGAAAAATGCATGGAGGAGAAAAGAATTTTTGAAAATGTATCTATGGCTTACACATTGTCTGAAGTTAAATAGAGGCTGGAACTATTCTATGTCTTTATTTATCATAGCTGAGAGTCTGAAATTGCTTCAAGAGGAAATGTTTAATAATGAATTTCATGACTTATAGAGCTAAACGACTTTACAGCAAATTATTGAAATTCTCTTCTTCGCAATTGGCATCACATTAAGTGGCAAAGTGATGGGAATCCAAGTATTTGCAGCAAAGACGTCCATCTTCATCCTGTTTGGTTTGGTACTGAATGCCTGAACGATTTCTGATAGTGTAAAAACCCCAACAACCTGCTGATATAATTGCTGACGAACAGTGCAACCACTTAAGTCATGTATAATGTACGTGTTATTAACTACTTGAGACCAGTGGTGGGAGATGGCTTTGAGTTAATTATAAATACTTTCCTATTGGACTGAGAGAATAAATTTTCTAATTTTATTGCAAAATATAGATTTCTTGCAAAGAAGAATTTACCTAGCTACCTATTTTAGAATTAAATATGTGGCTATAATTAATTTTGCAAGTCACTTTCAAGTTTTTCTCTAGTTGTAAATATATATACATATATAAAACAATAGTTTACTTAGAGCTGATTGACTTTTGGAATAAAAAGGAAAGTATACAGTTGTTTTTTTTAAATTCTCACATGAAAACTCTTAGAAGATCTCTGAAGCTTTTTTGGTTACCATGGCAATGGTTATCAGTTTGTCTTTAATATGGGTCATAGTAGCATTACAAGTGCGTAAATTCAGTCTCCACGGTAAACGTGATAAAAATATAATGCTCTTCTTTTGGATATTCTGAATCACTCCAAAAAGCTATATTCAAAACAGATTTCATTAACAAATGCATTTTTAATCCTTAGCAAAGATCAAAGGTTGCTCGCAACTAATTAGCCAATTAAATGACTGTGACCTCCATGTAGTATATGGCAGCAAATTTAAAAGCAGTAAAGAAATTATAATCAAGATATTTGTCATTGTTTCCATCCCAACCTGTTAGTGAGAGAATGACAGTATAATGTTTCCTGGCTTTTTGATGAGGACATAATGATCTGAAGAACATCTCATCAAGTTAAAAGTACTCAATCTCATCTGTGTAACCTTCTAAAAGTTTGATATGGTGTGACCATGATTAGAAATTCATCTGCTGTCTAAGACAGGAACAGATGACACAGCCTGGTCAACAGGACACTTCAGGATGTGTGGCCAGCATCTTCAGGCAGCCCTGCTGAGCGCTGGAAAGGTGGCTGACATTTCACATACCCGTGGACAGCCCCTGGGCAGAAAGGGCTGTGGGACCCAGGTCGGGCACCAGGGTCCAGCTCCTGCCCCCAGACATCTATTGCATCGTGTACAGTTTTGAATATGGTAATCCTAGAAAACTTGGAACAAGCTCCCTTAGCCCAGAGCATATTTAATTCCTGTTTATGCAGGGTGACTGGGGTCAATCTGTAAGAGATTGCTGCTTTTAGAGGTTTTACTCTCCTGGCCTTGGGGGGGAGCAAGGTGCACCTCGGCCTAAGAGTGACTAGTACTCAATTGCAAATAGCTGCCCACACTTAAACATCTAAGGTGTTCCTGTCAGGTTTTTTATCCACTGACATTCTCATAACAATTAGCTGTGGTTTCATAGAGAAGAAAACTGTGTCATCAGCTTACCATTAGTTAAGCTGCAACTGGAGACATCAGGGGCACTTGGCAACTGAGAAACCATTTCAGGACTGTAGCTTAGAGCCACAGTGTGCTCTTAGCTGAGTGAAATAGTGTGTTGTTTAATATTTGAATGACCTTTTTTAGATTCCTGGGGAAGTTCATTGTGATGAATCAGAACACATAATACTTTCAGCATTTATGATTTCAGGCTGTTAGAGGTGTGACTCCGTTTGTTGCCCTGTTTACTTCTGATTCATTTCATATATTATTTCAGAATTACAAGAGAGAGAAAGTTCTTTCTTCTGAAAGAACTCTTACTCTGTAGGAGTGTATTTATTTCATGGGCTGGTGACTCACAGAGGAAAATTCATAAAGAAACATTGAAGCAGCCTTGTATCCCAACCTTAATTCTGTAATCTTCTTTGGAAAGAAAAATTGCATTTAAAAAATTTGCTTTGTGTCTTTCACAAGGTCTGGAGATTGGAGTATCCCTTGTTTGGGACTTAATCCAGAGCAGTTGCAGTGCTCCAAAATCTCTCTGGTCCTCTGTTCTTCAGAAAATTGATTGAGTTGCAGAAAACTACATTTGCAAATGTGTTTTTGAATATACATACATACACATATGTCTACATATACACATGTTCATATATTCTGTGCAGTGGAAAAATCTTTATAGATTCCCACTAAGCCTTCTCACAGAGAGTCTGTAATGTCTGCACTTACTGTGTCTGCAGTGAGTGCATGTCAAGATCTGTGACTGATGATAGAAAACTATGTAAGTTTTAGAACTCATATTGGACCATCTTTCAGAACCTGACAGTGACCTATTTGTGACAACCTTCCCTTAAAATGTCTGATTGAAAAGCTGGTGTGTGTGCCTACATATCTCTTTACTATGATTTCTGGTCTGTGCTTCCCCACCACTCCAGGGAAAGTGTGCTACCAGAATGGGTACTAAAAGTATTGGGTTTGGGTTGGTTTGTTCTGAAGTATCATTCATGCTCTAACCTCAGTTAGGGTCTCCTTAAAGAAAAAAATTCAGGCAACAGATCTCCTGAAGTTTACCTACTATATTTTGATTCTAAAATATATTATTTTTCTGGTTTTTAATTATCTAACAGAAAAATAAATGAAACACTGAAATACCAGTTCCCAAAACACTCACTGCACACCAGGTAGGGATCGTTGCCTACATTAGTGATTCACAAGTCCTTTCCCTTGTATAACCACTTGGTTATTATTAAGCAGATGAAAGTATCTATGGCTATGTGCTCTAAGACCTTCTTTGTGGATGTGCTGATGACATTTTCCATCACTGCCATTGCTATGAATACCAATGTTATATGGAATTGGGTATTACGTGGAACAGGAAGCACATTATGATTTTGATCTCCTTTGTTTGTTGTTCTGTTGTTTACTTGCTCTGACTTACTTTTATATTTGCGTTTGACATTTCTATGCATAATACCTATGAAATTAAGTTCAAAGTTTTAATACTGATAGTAGCACTCTGATAAGTTTTTGCATTTCAGTGAAGGAAACAACATTATTAGACAGAAGATTTAGCCTTTTTTTTCCCCAAGAAGAAAATACAGAAGTTGCAAGTGGCAGTTTTTTCTGTGTTCTCTGAGCAATAGACGAAAGGAAACCTCGTGTTCAAGACTGTAACCTGGCTACTTAGAATGAGAGGTTAATTTGATAATATTAGTTGTAGCTAAAATTTGTTTGGAGAGCATTTCTTTGTCCTTAGATTAATTCCCTCATGAAGATGAAGAAATCACATCTTCTATTACTGCTTAACTTGAAATAGTAAACAAACACAAGCTTAAGGTACATTCTTCTGGATGTTGAGATTAATCAAGTATATATGACTTAGGAAAAGTTGCAAATATAGACAGACTGTAACTGGTTTTAAGTCAAATAAATAAAGTTTTGACTAGCTCCCCTTGAAGCAATCCCAGATAAGGCTAGATGTTTGGCTTGCACATGAAGAATTTGAATAAATAACTCACTTGATGTAGCTTTTTTCTGATGTTCCTGTTTTGCTCATGAACTTACACAGCCCTATAATATTTGCTACACATGTTTATGAATGAGAAGTGCATTGACATCAATCACTGTTTTCCCAGGTGTCTATGCAAGATAATTAACTTCAAAATACAAAGAAGGTTTTATAAGTCATGCATGAACTGAGTCTATTTTTTAGATAAAATGGAGATTATTATGCAGAGGAATATATGTTGTGGAAAAAGATGATTTTTTTTTGTGGAGATAATAATACATTTAGAAGTCATTGCCAATTATTTTTATAAGAAGACTGAATAATTTTCCTGATTATAATTTTATTTGGAGGGAAGTATAGAGGGAGGTAGAAGGCTATTATTTGTTACAATGTGTATGCCTGTGAATCAATAAACAGTTTAATCATAAAGAAAACTAGATACTTATATTAGTTTAATGGCAACTTGGTCCTGTTTCAGAAAACATAAGTGTAAACAACATCCCCAGTTTAATTTTGCTGCTGAAAAAGCCTATCCCTCTGTATGAAAATTCCTAGGGGACATATATGGTAATAGCTGGGAAACTTTAAAATGTAGGGGGTTTAATATATTTTGCTGTTTGTCTGGTTCACAAGATAAAAAATTTTGTTTATTAAATGCTAGATAGATTAGATTTCAAGCTAGAGAGGTGTTTCAGATAGTAATGAATTGTTTTTCGAAAGGAAAATGAAGCGTATGTGTTTTCCTAAAAACAAAGGATACAGGATTTGATAGGAAAGCAGGTGGTGTTCAATACATTCGTTATGTGTCTGGAAAGAAAGATGAAGCAGGTGAAACAGATGAAACAATGACACACATCACTGTGTGAGACAGGTTATTCAAGGTAATAGAATATACCTATTAATAATAGTAATAGAATAGAATTCAGTAAGTTGTGGATTTTTTCTTTGATTTGTAAATTCTCTAATACTGTTCTCTTTCTTGTCTTCTACTTATTTGTTAGGATACTTTCTCATTCCAAATATCCATACTGTGCTTGGTATAGAATACTTAGTTTAAAGACTGCACTTTGTACTGTATTTTACCTCTACATGTAGTCAACAAGAGAGAAGCCAGACTTTTCAGTACTCACCTGTATCACAGCATTTTTTTGCTAGCAGCTTATAATGACATCTTTAAATTATGTATATTATTTGGCTTTTTATTAATATATCAAAAGGAAAGAAAACCAAAAAATGTAACCATCTCCTGAGAAATTTGATGTTTACTACAGAGTTGGAAAAAATCTATTACAAATAGCCATTCTTTAGTAGGGATGCATTATCAATTTCATAATACTTTTTTTTTACCCCCACAAGTAGATTTTGTGTATTTAATGGGTTTGGCAGGTTTATTGTGGTTACTCCATTACGTGAACCAGGAACATTTTGCATTTCCATTTTCCGCATGTTTTTCAAGCAAGAGCCAGCTTAATCTTCATTGTTATTCCATTTCCTTCTTGAAATAGGGAATGCTCAAAAAGTATTCATTTTCCTAAAAATCTACTCTGAGATTTCTCTTCATTGCTATACCATTCCCCTTCGTCTCCCCAAATACTGCTTGACAAGTTGCTAGCAGCAAATGTTAAATGACTAATTACATTACATCCTCTGCAGCTGTACTGTGTTACAGTGCAGGCAAGAAATGGGTTTCTGGAAAAGAGTTGTGGCTTCAGGAACCAGGTCACTGACGCAGAGCCTGGACAGAGAAAGAGCACTAATCTTTGATTGATGGGAGGGGAACTTTACCAAAAGCATCCTCCCCAACCATCCAGCTGAAGGCAAAAACTTTATGCACTTTGCCTCCAGCAAAATGCAAGTGAATTAATCAGGAGACAGTGGGAAGAAACTTGAGGATTAATGTAATTTGGAAAGGGTCATTAAAAAAGTTCTCAGTGATTCACACAGCATTAACGAATTATCATGGTGAGAGCGTTGGTGTTTTATAAAACTGGCATAATTTATTCAGCAATATGCCTATAGGTAAATGTATAAACTACTTGAATAAAGAAAAAGAGCAGTTTAAAGGTTTAATCCATCATTTCTGTCAAGATAATATATTTTAAATTTTCATTATTAAAATATTCAGAAGAACATGGAATCAATTCTAAAGTGAAATTACTAAATCATGGCTGTTAAAAATATGCTTTCACTGTTAGAATTTGTGGAGTGACAAGACTATTTCAGGCAAATGCAAGACATCAGATTGTGACCTTTTACCAAACATGCACTTCTCGTAATTGTAATTGCCTTGGGCTAGTGAATGCTATATCACACTCATTTTCACAATAATTGTACACATATTTGAAAAGATGTCATACATCTTGAATACCCAACTTACAATAGTTTGGTATGATTACAGCTAATTAAATCAGATGGGAAAACGCCACTTAATCATGTTAATTGCTTGAATGAAAAGATACAGAGATTTGTGGATAAGACCTATAAAATGTTTCCCATATTCTCACCGTAAGTCCAAACTGGGAGCTTTTTCTTTCTCTAAGTTTTATATCCTGTATTGCTCACAGTTTGGGGAAATGGGCATCTCTTGATGTTTTTTCTTCATTCTAATATAGAATTAAGTATTTATTATTCATTTGTTATTCAAGGATTTTTTTAAAATATCTACTCAATAAAATTTTAAAGAACCCTACTTCCATTCCTAGTGAAACAATCAGCTTCAGAGGAGCTCCATGATGATGAATTAGTTTGCTCCGTGGACCTGTTAGCTACAGATAAAACAGAAGAACAGACTCCTGGGTGTGCACCAACTGACACTGTGAGACTGGTCTCAGATTGGACCAACTGGCCCAGAGCCAGGGCTGGCTCTCTCTAAACCTCAGGGAAGTCTTAAGCACTGCTCATGATTTCAGGGCAAGTTGTCTACACCTCTAAAGAGCTGTGGGTCTTGAATACAGATCCACTTAAAAATTCTGTGGAAATTATTTCTGCTGAGAAGTTCAATGATTGAATGTAAAATACAAACAAAAGTGCTGAGCAACAAGAACATCTTTAAGAAAAACAAACATATTTGAGACATTACTTTATTGACATAATTAGTTGAATACTTTATAGCCAAGTAATTCTCAACAGAGGAAGGACAATGGGGGTTTTGCACATTAGAATTTTCACTTCTTAAAACCAGCAATTTTTTTCTGCTTATAGACAGAAGATAGTAGACAGTCTATTATATTTCCAAGAATGTCCTACTTTCCTTAGAGGTCAGTGTTATTTGTCTACTAATTGTTCCAACTTTT
The DNA here is from genome assembly GCA_013400735.1 of Pomatostomus ruficeps. Lineage (NCBI taxonomy): Eukaryota > Metazoa > Chordata > Aves > Passeriformes > Timaliidae > Pomatostomus > Pomatostomus ruficeps. The sequence continues at coordinate 53,055 of VYZT01043854.1, read as the reverse complement.
AGCCATCCCAGGGCTAGAGAAAGGTGACATTGTAGTTGTTAAGTCCATCTGACCATCAACAATTTATTACTTATTTTGAAATAAGTATATAACCGTCCATCTATGTTCTCCATATTCAACTCCTGTCTTTTTCCCATTTGCATATGTCCAAAACACAACAAGAAATGCACATTATACCTACTTAAATACCTGGGAAGGATTGGAAACAGAGAGGCCAAAACATATCTGCAGACTATACAGACAACAGTTTATACAGAAGAGTATAGGAGTGGAAATGCTTATGAGCATGCAAATGAGATAAAATCATTTTACTAAGTGCATCTTAAGGTGCATTTACAATAATAAAAATGCTAGCATGCATATAAATGATCTCAGAATATCTGATTGTTCTTAATTCAAAGTAACATTTTCTGAGGCTGATTAATAAAATAAAATCTATTGTATGGAATAATTCTTGAGATTAAAAACATACTTTAAATGTTTCTAAGTCTGCTGCCAATGCTCAGCTATTAATAACTTGGCTATCACTTGCAGGCAGATTTTAGTAAGTCTGTTTTTTCATGAAATGACACCACTTGTCAGAGAAATTGGCCCTTATTTTCTTTGTGAAAAGTTTAGCAGTGAAAAACCCATTTTGGAAGTTTAAAAGTTTCACACTCTCGTGAGTTCCTATGTCAGAAGTCCAGCACGAAGCTGTTCTCTCATGGGCAAAGCAGAAGTGGATGGGAACAAAACAGCCTTCTTTCTTCATCCAAAACATCTTTATCTAAGAAAATACAGCCAGATGATAAGAAAGATTAAAATTTATTAATATAACAAAATTTTTTTTTTTAAGGTTCCTAGAACAGGGGTTGATTATTTTGCCCTGTTTTGAGCAGGAGTTTTGGACTAGATGACCTCCAGGCTGCAGTTCTTTCCAGCCTCACCTAGCTTTGATTCTGATATTTCACACATAAGTGCACACTTAGAAACTCTCTTTGAAATATCCACATGTTGATGAAGTATTCTGATTAATATATGAATAAGGCACCTGTTATTGAAAAATTTCCATTTTTTCAGTGACTCTTTCCAAAAAAATTTATTGCAGCCTGCTTTTAATATCTTTAAAATATTTGTTTATGAAATATGTTTTTTGAAATCTGTCCAACATTACACTTGACAATTTTCTATCATGATTTTCTATGTACTCTTTATGGTTTTGGTTTTCCTTGCACCGTTTTTTGCTCTTTTTTTTTGTTTGTTTGTTTGTTTTTTGGTTTTTTTGTTTGTTTTCTGGTGGATAAGGTTTGTTTTGATTGGAAGTATGTACCAAGGGTACATCTTCTCCTTTCCTGCCTTTCCCTTTAAAAAATAAGAAGGCAGGAGCAAAAAAGATGTGAATATATCAAGGAACACTCATTCACTGAGACTCCTTTTGCCTTCCACCTTTGCTGCCTAGTATGAGGTTTTCCCCTGGAAAATGTCTATGGCATGGTTCCAGAGTTCTTCCGCAACAAAAATTCTTTCAATTTCTTGCTTGTTGATTTCTGATAGCTTGAATACACCTGGTATTTTAAAGTCAATTCTACTCTCAGAGAGAAATCCCAGAATAATGTATCTGGTTTTGCATAAATTTTATTATTTTAATTATTTATTTTTCAGTTGTTGTCATAAGTAAAATATATTAATTTCAACTTTATCACAAGTGAGTCTGGCTGAACAATGCTTATCCTGGAGCATATTGATAAATATTTTTAAAATATGTATGACGGATAAAGATAAATCATGTGGAATTGGTTTGGGACCCCACCAACCCTTGATAAATTCACTTCTATAAGAATAAGTAGCAAAGTAATGACAGGAGGAAAAGCTACAAGTGCTCCAAGTTGCACTTATACATCAAGCAGATAATTTCACTAGAAATGTGTGATGTTGTCGTGTTTTCCTCCACTCTTCCTTATGCAAAGTGAATTTTTGAGTGATTTACTTTTCTTTCTTGTTCTATCTCTGAAGACATATGATGCATAGTCGTAACACAGAAAGTACCCTCAAGTTTCCTTTTTTTGGAGTGCTTTTTCACTCTTTTGAACCTCCATTGTGATGAGCTCTACATTAGCAATCTGTGATTATATCACTCAATGACTAATTTAAGTTAGTGCCCTGTTACATCATCTTTTCCTGTGTGGTCCCCCATGATCAGCTCTAAACAACTAAAATGAGACTTTAACTGAATCTGTATTAGACATATAGGAAAACTGAACAGAGAGGAAGAAAGCAGAGAAGAACACCATAGACATGGCATTTCTCAAACTGCTAAAAAAAATGTAAATAGTAGTTACCTTTTTTAGTTTATTTGAAAAATAGTGTCATTATTTATTTTTTGGCGCTGATCTGCTATTTTCAGTATTTCTTTCCAGGATTATAAATTATGAATTGGCCATGAAAAGGGCCTATGGTAGCTTTTGAAGTCCTAGTGAGACCCATTTGCAATAGTAAAAAAAACACCATCTTACCTGTATTGTGTAGGATACAATACCGGAGACATCTTCCCTTTGTGCCATTAACAAGTTACAGGTAAATTAAACCTCTGACAGAGGCAATAATTTCTGGATCCTCTTTGGAAGAAGTTACATGGAATAGCAAATATTGTAACTACACATAACAGAAATGTAACTCAGTCAGAAAGAAAATGTTAGAACTATCATTATGGTTTTGACAAGTATTTTGACTCTTTGTACATAACACAAGTCTGCCTAGTTTTCCTGAATGCTGGATATCTGTGGGGCACAATGGGAATGTGATATCCAAAGACTTTGAAAATCCCTCTAATCATGAAAATCCATCTGCATATCTTAGTAATTAAAATATAGACCTTTAAAAGCCTTTTTTCTCATCCCTCAAATCTTGTGAAAGTTGCTGATATAATTACAATAAATACAAAACATCTTGTAAAACCACTACCTAAAAGAATAATGTTTCTATTTGAAGTATAAGAGAAAGTGAGGAGGCTAATAATTTTGGGTTTTTTTGCTGTACTGCTTCCTCCTGGGTTTATTTTACTTTTTCTTGGAATGTGGGCCCTCTCTGGAAGGAAACAGAATACCTGGTTACCTGGGGTATGGAAAAGGCTCATGTACTCAACAACTTTTTTGACTCAGTCTTCACTGGTAAGTTCTCCAGCCACCCTGCCCAAGTCAAAGAAGACAAAGGGAGGGGCTGGGAGCATGAACTGCCTGCTGCAAAGAAGATCAAGTTAGAGAATATCCAAAAAGCTGAAAGGGCACAAGTCAGTGGGACCTGATTAGGAGATGCATCCTTTTGTCCTGAGGGAACTCACAGGTGAAGTGGTGAAGCAATTATCCATCATGTTTGAGAAGACATGGCAGTCCAGTGAGGTTCCCATTGACATGAAAAGGGAAAAATAACCCCCATTTTTAAAAAGGTCAAAAAGGAAGACCCAGGGAACTACCAGCTAGTCAGTCTCACCTCAGTGCCTGGTGACAGAGACAGTGGGATTGAGTGCACCCTCAGGAAGTTTGCTGATGACACCAAGCTGTGTTGTGTGGCCAAAATGCTGGAGGAACCTTGACAGGCTTGAAAGGTGGGCCTGTGCAAACCTCATGAAGTTCAACAAGGTCAAGTGCAAGGTCCTGCACCTGGGTCAGGGAAATCCCAGGCACAAACACAGGCTGGGCAGAGAATGGATTGAGAACAGCCCTGGGAGAAGGACTTGGGGCTGTTGGTTGATAGGAAGCTCAACATGACCCAGCAATATGCCCTTGCAGCCCAGAAAGTCAACTGTGTCCTGGGCTGCCTCAAAAGAGGCATGACCAGCAGGTCAGAGGAGGTGATTCTCCCCCTCTTCTCCACTCTCATGAAACTGAAGATCTGCATCCAGCTCTGGGGTCCTCAGCACAGGAAGGTCATTGACCTGTTGGAGAGAGCCCACCAAGGTGGAACACCTCTCCTACGAGGAAAGGCTGAGAGAACTGGGGTTGTTCAGCCTGGAGAAGGTTCCAAGGAGGCCTTATAGCAGCCTTCCAGTACCTAAAGGGGGCCTAGAAATAACTGGAGAGGGACTTTTTACAAGGGCATGTAGTAACAGAGCAAGAAGGAACGGCTTTCAACTGAAAGAGGGGAGATTTTTAGCAGATATAAGGAAGAAATTGTTTACTGTGAGGGTGATGAGACACTGGAACAGGTTACCCAGGATGCACCATCCCTGGAAGTCTTGAAGGTCAAATTGGATGCAGCTCTGAGCAACTTGGTCTAGTGGAAGGTGTCCCTGCCTGTGTCGAGGGGTTGCTGGAACTAAATGATCTTAGGCCTTTCAACTCAACATGATTCTATGAATGTAGTTTAGGAGCAGAAGGTATCATCTGTTGTTCATTTCCCTGACATCTTTTTTTCTTCCTCTGATACAGTAGTTTTCTGTCCTATCTGTGGAGGCATTGTGTACTAATCTTTACTGCCTAAATATTAATAGTAACATAAGGCCTGTTTTTATTACTGAGAATTTAAAAGTATTAAACCGAGATGTCTGACTTTTGGACAGACTGCTCCCAGCCAGTGCACTGCATAGCAAAGATATGGCTGCTACTGCTGGGTAATAACTTCTACTTGCCTTCTTTCTCTCCTTAAAAGACCTAGAGCCATGTAACATAATAGCTACCACACACAGCTGTTTGTGGAAAGAAAATTTGTTCCTTGCTATCAAAATGGAACACAAGGATGAAACATTTCTGAGGAACAATCTCCCAATCAATATGAGTATTTTCTCATGAAATCAAATTTTTCCTATTCTCTCTGTAATTTTTATTTGTCATCTGTAAAAGTTGATACACTTCTGATTTGATCTTTTTCTTTCTCTCATTCCCTGTAAAAACAACTTCATTTCTTATAAAAGTGTTACGGATCTGCATTTGTAGGTTCCATACAGGTTTGGGGTTTTTTGTTATCTTGTATTTGAAGTGACACCTAATTTTCTCATTTCCCTAGCATGGCATGTAATGCACTTTGAACATGCAGAGAAAAATCAGCCATATAAACAGAAGCAAAGAGTATTTGTATGCAAAATAGGTTATGCTGCTACTTTCTACACAGACTGCATTCCAGATTTCTTGTCCATTGGGAAGGAGTTTAACTTGCTGGAAAACTGAGTTTTTTTAAAAAAAACAAACATTACAGGCAAGTCACTTGCTTTACAGGGATTTAGATTCCCACTCCTAGATTTACACAAGGATTATGGCACCAAGTGGGATTTATAAAAGCATGGGAATTAAACAAATGGGATCCATAACAAGTTTCTGAAAACTGGCTTGACAATTGGGCTCCTAAGTATCTACACCATTTTTGGAAACTGGCTGAAGACTCCTGAATCCCTAGTGATATGCTATAGTAAGTACTGTGCAGTGGCATGGAGCTCAAACACTAAAAGCAGCATGGATTTGCTTGCAGCGCGCTCTTCACTTGCTCACCAGCACACATTACTGAACTTCAGAAACAGAGTATTTTAGCCCAATGTCCTTATATGTCCTTTCTAATGGGGATCCTTTGTATGACACTGAATAGTGCCTTGTAGATAAGCTCTGAAATTGATTAGAAAATTCTAACATATTTAACTAGGCCCTTAGTTGAAAGAGTTTGGAGTTCACTTTACAGACAACTAGTATATACACAACTAGGGTGGATATTTTTATGCACCAAGCATTAAATATGGTTGTGTAATCACCAGCCCTGGTAACATTTCTGCAGACCAAATGTTTATGATGTCTAATCTCTGTTTGTTGCCAAGTAACTGTATGATATGTGCTAATATAACATCTGCCATACTGGGTTTGTAGAGAGAGCTTTATTTAAAGCTTGGCACATTAAATGGACAATATGTGTCAGATGTTATTGTTCTCAGGCATGTTCTCTTCCCTCCCCTTACATGGACTGTGTAACTTATTTTTGGTTTCCATGTCCTATGGCAGACCTTGATTTCCTACCATGTTACAAACCAGAAAAGGTGTGAAAACAAAAGCGGTACAGCTCAGACTTCAGACAAGATTTGTATAGAGATAATGCAGACCTGAAGTCCTCTGTGCCAGGGTGTCTGCTGTTATAATGGGAGGGTGTGTACACGCAGTACAGAACCAGGTACAACATCTGTGTGATAAACTTTGGAGCTGCACAGTGCAATTTGCATGGCATGTCCCCCATCCCACCTGCTACACAGGCACTAAGTACTCAGCATACATGGGGAATTCTCCGGGTTTTCTAAACCTGATTGTACAGTGCAAATATTTACTAAAAGTTAAATAACAAGTGGAGACCTGCTGGAGATATTTTAGTTCTGCTCAAACAGGATCAGTGAGGGCAGTCTGCTGAGGGTTATGTCCAGCTGGGGTTTGAATACTTCCAGTGATGGAGAGAATACGGTATCTCTGGGCAACCTGTTCCTGTGGGTGATCACCTGTGTAGTGAATGATACTTTTCTTATGTTTAAGTGGAATTTTCTGTGTTTTGTGCAATTGCTGCTTATCCTGTCCCTTATCCTAGGAAGAGCATGGTTCTGTTGTCTTGACTTCCCCCATTATGGTTTTTTACACATGGACAGGATCCCTTTGAGGGATCTCTTTTCCAGGCTGAGCAGTCTCAGCTTTCTTGGTCTCTCCTTGTCTGAAATGCTCCAATGCCTTAGTCATCACTGTGGCCCCTCACTGCCCTTATCTCAGTTTGTCTATATCTCTCTTGTGTTGGAGAGTCCAACACTCCAGATGTATCTCATCCCAGCTGAGCAAAGGGGAAGGATCATCTTCAACCTGCTACCCATGCTCTGCTTGATGCAGTCCAGGGTACTGGTGGTCTTCACTGCTGCAAGAGCACATTGCTGGCTCATGGCTGACGAATCCAAGATCCTTCCATGCCAATCTGATTCTTAGCTGCTCAGGTCCAGGCCTGTATTGAAGTTTGGGATTATTCCTCCCCTGGGACAGGACTTGGTCATTCACCTTGTTAACCTTCATGAGGTTCCTGTCAGAGTCAGACCATTTCTCCAGCCTGTCAAGGTCCCTCTGGGTGGCAGCAGCCCTGTTGGTCATCAACCAGTCTTCCCAGTTTTGTGTTCTGTTATCCAGGTCACTAAAGAAGTGCTGAACCAGCACCGATCCTTGGGGTGCAGGCTGCCCCCAAAGCTTTGTGCTGCTGGTTGCAGCCCTCTTAGTCCAGCAGTTCACTCAGTTTTCAAACCATCTCCCTATCCACATACTAAGTCCATACTTTACCAGTTTATCAGTGAGACAAAAGCCTTGTTTAAGTCAAGATAAACAGCAACAACTGCTGCCTGCAGGTTCGCTGAGCCAGTCATCTCATCGCTGAAGGTTATGAGGTGGGTTAAGCACAATTTTATCTTTCTAAATCCAGGCTGACTAGTCTCAATCATCATCTTTTTCCTTAATAACCTTGGTAATGATTTTCACGTCTATTTGTTCCATCATCTTCCTAGGGATCAAAGAAACGCTTGCCAGTCTATGCTGCCAAGATCCTCCTTCTAGGCTTTCTTGAAGATTAGGAGTGATATTTGTTTTCTTACAGTCCAAAATCTCTCAACATGAAAGCAAAATCCTTGTCTCAATGGAAAAGATCAAGAAAAGCTGCCTGAGAGGACAGAAAAAGTATGTTCACTCAAGAGAAGTACAAAAAGAAAATAAAAAAATCTTCTCATTGTTCATGAAAATGGATTTTTTTTCAATTTTTGTGTCACAATAAATGCTAGTATATCCAAATTCCTAGAAGATCAAAGACAGATTCAGAAGACTAAATCACTGAAATTACTTGGAGAACAAAGTAATTGTTCTAATCCTACAAGTCTCAGACAGAACCCGAACAGAGAGAATGAGAGCACGTCACATTTAAATCAGATGATTTTTAAATAGAGCAACATAATTTAAAAAATGAATACAAATCCTGAAAGAGAAAACTATGAAATATGTAAAATCTTTAATTGCAAGGCCATTAAAAGTCAGCTTACTGGAAGACATGAAGTGGTCAGGGTGCATAGGGTCCTATTCTTCTTTACAAGGCCTCCTCAGAGGCTGAGAAATCTTACTTTGAAATGTCAGCATTATCAGCAGAAAGATTTAATTATTAAAAAAATAGAGTATCTAGAATTTGTCTTCAAAGATCATGAGCTCGTGTATATCCAAGAACTGTTGCCCTAACTCCAAAAAAATGAAAGAATAATAAAAGCAAGGCAGAGACAAGTTTCCCAATGTTATTATTCATTTCCTGAAATCATTGCTCTACTGATGCTACCTTCAATGAGGTACTTTAAATTGTAGTTGAAAAATCTTTCTGTAGGAAAAGGACCTGGGGGTGCTGTTTGACAGCAGCTGAACATGAGCCAGGTGTGCCCAGGGGGCCAGGAAGGCCAAGGGCACCTGGCCCGGATCAGCAATGGTGTGGCAGCAGGACCAGGACAGGGACTGTCCCCCTGTACTCGGCACTGGTGAAGCCACACCTCAAATCCTGTGTCCAGTTCTGGACCTGTCACTACCAGAAAGGCACTGAGGGCCTGGAGGGTGTCCAGAGAAGGGCACTGGAACAGGAGGTATTTAAAAGACCTGTAGATGTGGCACTTGGGGACATGGCTTAGTGCGCTGGACAGTGCTGGGTTAACAGTTAGACCCAATGATCTTAAAGGTCTTTTCCAACCTTTATCATTCAAATGATTCCAAAACACACTCCATTTCCTTGGGTTCGAAATCTATATCTGAGACAAGGTATGGAAATTTTAATGATTGTGAAAAGATTGAGGACAACAAATAATAATAAATAATTAAATCCAATGACAAGTGTGAAGGTGGGCCTGAGCAAGAAAATGTAGGTATCACTGAATAATTGGACTGTATAAATGTGATATTCTTGGGGTCATCTGGAAAGAATAATAGACTAATTGTTAAGAAAGCATATATTTTGTCTAGTTACAGAGGTTATAACTTTATGATAGTTGCATCCCCATACCTTCTGTGTTTTAACCTAGAGATAAAAGGAAGGAGAACTGATTAGGGTAACAATATGATAAGGGAATCTATGATGATATGCAGAGAAATGTTAATGGTGCAGAATGCCGCGATGCGGTTGGTAGGGGCACAGGGCATCCACTCGTGGTTTCAGGGGCTGTCCAGGCTGCTCCAGGCACGGGAGGGCTGGCCAGAGCACACCGCAACAGCAGAATGCTTGCTTGATGAGTATTAGTCTGGCTTTTCCTGTGTTTGCCTAAATCATTATTATTTATATAACTGTTCTGCTTCATGAGTATGACATCTTTTCAGGTAGCCCAGTTGTTAAGAATACTGTGTGTGTTTCTATTTGTTTCACAAGCCTTATACAAGGGTTATAAACACAGCACTTCCCTGAAGGCTCTTCTAAACAAAGGCATGACCTAACGTGTAGATACAGAAGCAAATTCCCTGACAGGTTCTAACTACACTGCTGCTGAAAGATGTGCTGGTGAACTGCATCACTAAGATGAAACATCAGAGGATCTGCTGGTGGAAATGCTCCTTGATACATCATTTAATTATTTTGCTAACAAGAGTTTTTATTTTCATTAAATGTATCGATAATATATCACCTGCCTTTTTATAGCAACAACAGCAGCAACCATTCCTTTTTTCTCCCAGATGATCTGATACCTCTAAGATCCAAGTGCAGGGAAAAATTTAATAGACCATGCCGATTGACCCGACATTCTTTTCATAGATCTACATAGGAAGTCTCATTTCCATTATCTTGCCTTAGGGATCAGTTTTGTACAAAAACAGTGGTGTATTGCAGAGGAACTTTAGGCAAGAGAGAAAAGATATTTTTGATATTTTAGATACTTTAATATTTTTATTTGACTTTTTGTATTATGGGTCTCTTTTTTGTTTGTTTGGGTCTTTTTGTGGGAGGGAGAATCCTCCCATTATAATTTAAAAAATCTTTTAGAATCAAAACATTGGTTTATTTCTTCTTTTTTTGTTCAGAAGATCAATATATGAATCCTAAATCTACCACACAGAAGGAGATCAAGGATCTATCAAGATGTTAGGCTGATATTCCACTCAGTAGTTTAACTACATATACTCTTTGGTTCTTTTGTATTTCAAGACTGCATTAACATCTGCCATGGCAGCATTTTGATTATTTGTACTTTTTCCATGGAGATGATCTCTGGGAAATGTCACTGTGTGTTCGAGAAAACTAACATCTCCTCTGAAGTAATAGGGATAGCACAAGTGTCACATCAGATTCAATTAGAGATGAGCAGATAATGAAAACCTCAACATCTGGCTGCATTTGCTCTTCTCCAGTATTCAGTGTGTTGTTGATCTCATGGGACTCACAGGCTTAAAACATTTTAAAAGGCTTCTCAGAAATATTTCTCCCATCTTTTAGATTTCATTTTAGCAATGCCTCTTTTCAATATGCATCATGAAAACTTTTGAGACCTCTTTATTAATTACAGGTTTAGCTGTTTCTGCACTTTCTTTTAGGAAGGGCTAATATTCTATTCAAAGCATTATAAAGGGGGTTTTTTTGATCAGAAATTCATATTTAAAAAATTAAAGATTATAGCCAGTTTGGGGAAAAAATCAGAAAAAATTATTAGATATGAGAAATAAAAACCATTTTCATTTATATGCCCAAAGCAGTAGGGGTGGGGAATTGTTTTGTTGTTTCTTTTGGTTTTTAATATGTGGTGAGAAGAAGACAATGAGAAAGACATAAACTTAAAGGAGAGATGTTTTTGTCTTTCAATGCAAGATTTATGGGAACATTTCAGAAGATAAAAGCTGATCTTCAGTCAGTCATAGTGGAAACTAAGTCACATTAGACAGCTCATTTACTGTCATATGCCTACGGCTTCACACACATATCTTCAGTATCCTCATATGTATCTGCCCTCAGTTTGAACTGCTTGATTCAGTGTTCACACAGTGAGGGAGGATATTCTTACAGGGCTGCTGTGCAATTCATGGCATGTGTGACTTTAAATGATGCCCTTGTGAATGAAAACAAATCTGAATTAGAACTGAGAACTGAGATTTGAAGTTGTTAAAAGCCTCAAGCAGGTATAAAGAATTCCCTTCTTATGAAAGACCTTGCTATATATTTAGTTTTTAAAAGACATTGATTTCTCTATTGATATATCTGAATGCATAGGGCTATACCTATGTAAAGAGAAATAAGGGAAAAACTAGCATCCTTGCATCGTATTACTTTTTTTGCTCAGCTCACATTTACTCTGAGGAATCTCAGAGTTCTCAGTATCAATATTCATCTGGACAGTGACTGTGCAGATTAATGTTTCAAGACTGCAGCTTCAGGCTGCACATAATTAATTTTATTGTAATCTACTGTAGACTACTGCTACTGCATTTTCTTTTACAGACATTTCTATTAAAACAAAGAAACCAAATATAAAATATATATCAGAATTTTTCAAGGCACTGCAATTATCAACTGAAATGCTATAGTTTTTCCTTCTATTCTTATAATTACTTATGATTCCTGAATATAGCCATTGATGTCAACTTTTCTTAACTCTTGGCTTTCCAATGATAGTGCTTTATTTTCAGAGCCCCCTCATGAAGTAGGCACTTTAACACAGCAATATAAACCCCAAATCCATGGTTTTACTCTAGTTTCAAGCCTTCTCCACTGCTGTTGGCATAAGACAATCATACTTGACAATGTTTGAATAAATGTTGAGATGTGGTAGTTGGAAGGGTTGGTGTGCCCCATGCACTTCACAGCCAGGCCAGGACAACTCTGAGAGCGTGTGGGGCTGGCAGCAGCGCCAGGCACTGCCACAGAATCATAGAATGGTTTGGGTTGGAAGGGACTTCAGATATTACCTATTTCAACCCCTCTGCAATGGGCAGGGACACCTTCCACCAGACCAGGTTGTTCAGGGCCCCATCCAGCCTGGCCTTGAACACTTCCAGGGATGGGGCATCCACAGCTTCCCTGGGCAACTTACTCAGCTTTATAGTTGGTCAGACCTCCTCTATGTCCTCCTCAGATACCCCTCCTCTGACAGAAGTACCTTGTCTTAACACTTATCTGCCTATGACAAAATTGGCACAACAAATATAGGAGAAAAAGAAACACAAGCTCAGAAAATTAGCAAGAAAATACATGGGAATGAGGAATTCTCTTAAGTTTCTAGACACAAACCAAGAGATGAGGAGTCTTTTTGAACTGTGGGCTGAATTCAAAGAAGCAGTGCAGACTTCATGAAAAGAAATCCATGTCTCTGATGTCCTTTGATTTCAAAGTGTAGGAATATTTTCCCTTTGCATAGCAATGAATTCTTTCTCCTATTTAATCCTGTGCTATACTTACAATATCTTCCAGGGATATGTCAATCATTTTTTCTAGAAATGGTCTAAATTCATAAACATAAGAGGCTTAATCTCATTGTGTTTTCTCAAATCTCAGAAAGATCAGAAGGATTTTCATCCTCAAAAAGTATTTTTTACTTCAATAAAACAGTTGAACCAGAAATGTTGTAAAATATATATAACTCAGACTGGACAAGTAAGGCAACTATTCCTGTGAAATTTTGTCCAGACAATAAACTAGCTTTCTGATCTGCAGGCAATTCCACACAACCCTGTCTTCCTCTAAGAAATTAAAACCTTTTGCATTTATTTTCAAGGGAGAATCTGACAGCACTTTGTAAAACAGATGTAAACCTAGATTTTTAGAACTATAATTTTTCTATTATAAAGCTTGTGAATTTTGAGGCAGCTCCGTTTTGATGTCCAGATTAGTGCTATTTTGATGTACAGGTTGAATTAAGATTTCTTTATTACATGTGTTAAAATCTAGCAGTTGGCTGGTCTCTCTCTCCAAAAAACAGTGTTTTGCACAGAGCAAGTGTGTGTGCGTATCATGTGATCACGTTCATCTAAAGTTAAAGCAGCAGCATAGGAAGAGGAGTATGGAAGTCAGTGGCTGATGTAAAAATATTACCTTCTGGCCAGTTTTCAGCAGGGTGACTGATTGTGGTGGCTTTCACTTTCATTACCACGAGACAAATTGTTCAATATATTTCAAATGTACATCCAATCTGATAGACACGGAATGTGGATTTAGTTACTTTTTCTCCGAGTGGGATCAATATGTCTGCAGCTGACTGGTATCGCTGAAGTTGTATATTAATTTTTAATAAATCTTCAGAATTGGTTACTTCACCTTTTTATTTTTTTAACTTTAGTTTACTTCAAGTTTGACACATATTTGTTTTCAAACCATTCATCAACGATGGTTCAGAAGTCAAACACAAGATGAGCTGTAAACTTGATTTATGATCAAACAGCTTTCTTTTAAAAGGCACTGACCTATCAAACCTCATTTTTTTTATTTTTGAGAGGAATATACCAATTTTGGTTAACTGTGTCTAGGATAACGTTCTTGACTCTTAAGCAGAGAGGGTAGGAGAGGGGTGAAAAACGAAACAAAACAAAAGACAAAAAAAAAGTGAGAAAGAACAAGGAAAAAAAAACAACAAAAGGGAGGGAGGGAGAAGTGAATCCATGAATCAGTAGATAATAATATCCAGGAACTAAGATTCTAAGAGACTTGAGAATTCCCTCGTGCAAGAATAGGAATCTGAGCACTCTGTTCCTCCTGTATGACAGTCATGTTGATAAGTACTACCTGGTGGGAAGAGGATCTTCTCTTTATATTTTTAAACATATTTAAAATTTTTTTTGTTCTTTGCATGCAGTACAGAACAGGAAGTGCTTTGTAATTGTGGATATTTTTGTAGGACATGAAAATTATTGCCTTCCTGCATCTATTTATAAAAAAAAGAATAAAAGGTATTTAACTTGTTTAAAAGCCCAGACATAGTTGTGAGTTTTATAAATTTTGTTAGGTTCTTGCTATTTAGTAAAAGTTTAGGAAGAAAGAAATAAATTATGATTTTGCTGTTCAATTTAGTAGATAACTTTGGCTCAATATATCCTTCTGAAAATAATGATTTTGAATAGCCTCTCACATGACCTAGGTAAGAAATCATTCCCCATGGTTTTAAGAATGTGAAAAAGCTTATAGGAGACACAGAGGTCCACTCCAGAGTTTCTAAACTGAATGAGGATTGCAGTAACTCTGTGTTGTCCATTAATGCTGTTATCTGTGCAGAGTGTACACTTGGGAGGTGGAGAGGCAGCTGGAGAAATTCCCGTCTCTGCATCAGTCCACAGGGATTAATATGACAGAACATACTTACCCACATTTCCAGGCTAAGAAATGGATCAAATAGCAGACAATAAAGGCCCTGATTGACTGAGGAAAAGTTTCAGATCACCTTGGAAAATTTGAATTTTAAGCATATCAAGTTATTAAAATTCCTTTCCCTGCCTATATTACTCATATTCACAGTATTCCCCTATAGTCTAAAACTCTGGAATGCAGAGTACCCAGGGGAACTTCCAATTTCCCAGGCAGGTGAAGAAGCTGGCCGTGGGAAATGTGATTGCTTAAAGACATACTCACGAGAGTGTGAGGTTGGTAGACATCAAAAGGAATGCAATGCTGGGATGCTTTCCAAAATTTAGAGTTTTTAGAGTTGTGCTGTCCTACTAAATATTAAATCTTACTGGCCACAAACATCAGTAACTATCCCTTTAAAAGAAGCATATTACACAATTAGCTTCCATTTTATCTTGGTTTTACTATTGTTTAGGGGGGTTTTGTGCTCCTGGGGGATGGGACAGAGTGCACTCAACAAAGTGGGAGGAATGGGTAAAAAAGGAGAGAACAGAGATGCCTTCAGGAATCCCTGAAAAGTTGGAGAAAATCATGGAGTCCAACAAAGGCAAAAGCAGTGTCTTTGTCTAGAAGTGAAATAATCCCGTGCAGCAGAGCAGAACCTGGGACTGCCCGAGTAGCAAAAAGCTTTGCAGGAAGGGTCCTGTCAGTCCAGGTGGACAATAAGTTGAGCATGAGTTGGCAAAGTCCAGTTGCACAACTCCTTGCAAGAATTTAGCCAGCAGGTCGAGGACAGTGACCCTTCCCAGCTCTGTAGTATCTGTGAGGCACTAACAAATTCTGAGCTCTTTGCTGTTCAGAGAGACAGATGGACTGGACTGAGTCCAGTGCAGGGCCACTGGGTGGTTGGCAGCTGGAACACCCGAAGTGGTGAAATCTGCATCCACGGAGATGTTCTAAACATGGCTGGATGAGGTCCTGACAGCCTGCTCTATTGGACCTGCTTCCAACAGAAGGCTGGATCACTCGCCTTTCAAAGGATCCTTCCAGCCTACATGCTTCTGTGATTCTGATACATCAGTTATGTGTCTAATTTATTATATTCAAGAGCATTTTATTTGGTAAATTATGTATTAAATCTCATAAATTATGGGAACATTAAACTGGGCATAAATTTTATAATAACTTCATACTTCTGTTGAAGGATGATTTATCTCCACACATCCTGGGCCTATTCATTTAAAAGTAGAAAGCCTCTTCGAGACCTGAGATATAGGACTGCAAAAGTAATGTTGATCTTTGCTTAAATTGATAAAAAATCCTGGTTTCTAATGTACTTATTTGTTGCATTCAGATTAACTCCACGAGTTACTGTATCTTTGCTTACAATGAGGGAACTTTGCTCACAGTTTCAAAACAGATTTAGAAAAACAGTGACTCAGAAGACATTATCTGATGAATAGTAATTGAGTTGAGAATGACAGAACTGCAAAATTAAATTTAAATTCATAGTAGATGTTTAAAAAATGGTAATGTGCTGATGAATTATGAGCCTTTACAGAGAAGTTAAGAAATGGGAAGTACTAATTTTACAGTTTAAGAAGAAAATATATTTGAATCCTTTTCCGTTCCACCCACATTAGCCTTTAAGGAAGAAAAGAAAAAAAGGAGAGACAAAAAGAGAGAAAAAGAATTAAAACTGGTGTAAAGAAAAGTAGCAACCTAGAGATGCCAAAAACTCTTTCACAACTTCAGCTCTCTTCAGTCTGTAGCACAGAATGATTTTCCAGAGGCTAGAAACAGTAAGAATTAACTGAAAGAAGCTCTGTGGACCAAGTACACACCTTTTCTGATTCTTGAATTTTGAATCATTGATAGGTCTGATGGGCTAACACCCCTGGTACCAACTGAGTGGGTTTATGCTTTTATCATATAAAGGATAATATCTGTAAAGCAGAAACACGAGTTGGTAATGGTTCCACTCTGTAATTGTTGCAAAGTTGAAATTAATGCTGTATTTTTTAAAGAGCATTGATAATTTACTAAAAGACCAGAGGAAATATAGTGAAGAGAATGCAACAAAAGTTCTGTTATTTCAGTGACAGGAGCTGAGTGAGTTTGGTAGATTAAGCCCATACACATATGGGTATCTGTATGTGTCAGTAAGAAAAGGAGCATTGATTTTGACAAGCTGAAGGGAACAAATATTCTAGAGCTATATCAAAATGTCAAATGTATTTTAAATCTGCAGCAGCCCATAATCTGTGTTAAAAACTGAAGTATGAATTGATGTTGAAAAGTAGAATATCAAAATGTTGCAGGTGACTAGAAAAGCTGGAAATTTCCCATTGATATTTACTATCAGTTTTAAAGGAAAAAAAATTTTTTTTTTCATATGGCACTCACCCATCTGTCAGACATAGTAAAGAGTACACTTGCTAGCAGCAACAAAAGTAGTAATAATCAATGTCACCTCTATGAATTAAGTATACAGATGTTCTATTTAGTAGAATAGCATGGTTTATATACCTGCATGGTTTGAACACAATTCAGCAACCTTCAGAAGGTTTTTGATAACTACAAAACTCTTTCTATTCCATTATTGCATAGTCCTACTAATATTACTTCAGGGTAGACCAAAAGGGAGGAGGGAAGCCATCTTATTAGGAATCTTGATGTTATTTCATTGTATCCATTCCATGGATTTTGAAGACTTAGCCTTTTTCTAGTACTCCACTTTATAAAGTTTCAATGTTGGTAATATCTTTTCAAATAATATTTTCATCAAATATTCAAAATTGTTTTACAGTAACTTAGTTTAATTTATTTATCTGTTAATAACTATATTTTATAGAAAAATAATTAAATATTACAACACACTATGAAATTCTGGATAACATTTAAGAAATTAGAAAATTGCAATATTACCGCATTTTTGGAGGGGTTTTATGGTTGGTTGATTGGTAGGTTTTGGGGTTTTTAGTTTTTTTTGTTGTTTGGGGCTTTTTTTTGTGGGTTTAAAGCAACTACTTTTTTGAATACAAGGGCCTTTAATATTGGTGCTATATTTGCCATGTAAGCAGAAAAAATTTAGAGCTACTGAAGGCATGAACATTACTGAAATAAAAGAAAAACCAAAGCCTTCCTGAAACAATAGGTTTAAAACCAAGTTCTTAGTCTACCCAATAATAATCAGAACACTATATATGTGAATTTCTTTCTTTTCTAGCACCACTAACAGATAAACCACCAAAGCTTTTACACCCCTTGGAGAGTAAGCTAACAATTCAGGAGACCCAGTTAGGTAAGTAGCAAAGATAACCTCTGTTCAAATACTGTGAAGGAATTTGATGTGTTAATGTATGATGATCATGTGATGGCATGTTGGCATTCATAATTTAATTGAAAAGACATTAAACATATGTTGATTTCATGCAGAGATCATCTAGAAGGCTGTTGTTCACCAAAAATCCTAGTAATTAATACTGAATGCTAAGTTTTTGATTACTGATACTGGGTTTTATCTTGCCGAAAGTCAACAGTTACAAGTGTATCTGAACTTTTCTTTCTAAACTTTCAATTTTCTGAATATTTATACATACTTACTGCGGGATTCAATGGGATTTTATGATTTAAGTTCTGCTTGGAAGACTTCTGTGCTTTGGCGGCTGCTTACAGAATTGCAAAGATATTCTGTAATTGCAAAGGTTGTGCTGGTCAAATCATCCAGCAAAAAATAGTGTTATCATAATAGCATCTGGTTATTCTGAATGCATGGATATTTATGTATAGATGAATGGAGAGAAATTGATGCATGAAGAAAGCATTTTGTTTCACTTTTCTAGTCTAGCGGATGGTGGGTATGATTGGTCACTTTAGTGTCCTACTGCTGCAAAGGTAATTAAGGCTCCACACTGAGTGCATGAGTTACTAGATTTTGCAGGATATACCAATTTATTTCTTTTGTGGATTGGCAATGAGGGCAACTTGTAAGAAACAAACAGTAGGTTCCACTGGAATTATGCTTTGGTGTCAGAACAGTAACCTATTGATAGATTTTCTAGCATGTTGTCTACGGGAGAAAATGGAAACCAATCTGGTGGAAACAAATCTCTTAGAAAAAAAAAATACATAGAAATCTCATAGAAAAAGAATCCTGCAAGTAAAGCTCAGTACATTCTGCAACACAACATCAGAAAAAACAGAAGGCTTGCAAATTAATTCTGACAGACATTGGCAGAGCATTTTATCGTGATTACCAGCTTACAGCTAATAGTGGCCAGAGAATAACTCATCTTTTCTTTGATATTAATAAACTATTACTTTGAATGATTCATGCTATCCAGGTAAAATTCTGATATGCTGATCTAGAGGTTTTTTCAGAAACTATTATATAGAAAAGGAGAGATGTAACATATTTCCTGCTAGAGCTACTTCCTGTTGTTCCAAAGGTGTTGTTTCTGATATACTGACTCAGAAAACCTTTTCTGTATGCCAGTCCTAAATAATTTGACATTGTTTGAACACAAGACTAGGGAACAGAGAACAAAGTGACTCTGCACATTTGTTTTTAAACTAATGTTGCTTAATGAGATATTTTTGGTGGAAAAAACCAAACATAAACAAAAACAAAAAACCAACCAAACAAACAAAACAAAACAAAACAAAAACCAAACCAATAAGAAGAAACTTTCTGGGCTTTGGTGTTGTCCTGCTAAATACACTGTATGGTGAGACTATTTCAAGAAAAGTGTAATTATTAACGGCTAGCTAGAAGCTTTTCGTCTATGAGTTTTAGAATTAACATCAGTTTTGATTTCTCATAGTTCTAAGAAACATATCAAATAATTTTAAAAGAGCTGGGTTTCAAAAGGACACTTTTCAGAAAACTAAATAGCTGTTAATGAATATAAAAGAGTTAACTTGAAAATGTCACTTTCAGACACAGATGGGAAAGTCTGACCATAAATTAATGTGAAGTTGCAGTACCTAGCCTTATATCAAGAAGCTACAAGAATATATTATTTTGTTGTTTAAAAGCCTATGAAAAAGCCTGTGAGAACTGAAACAAGTGAAAAAAATGGTTAGTTCCCTAACATGAAAACTGTGTTCTGCTCTTAGATTCAATGCCTTGATCTTGCTGGATAACCTTTGAAAGGTCTATGTTTCCCTGAGGAAAGCCAATGTTCATTTCTGGGGGTCAGTTCACACCTTGCAAAAGATGCAGACTATTTTGATGTTGGAATAATGCCGAGGTTCGCTTAGTTAGTTGTCAAAGCCAGAAGAATCCTACTCAGCTGAGTCCTGGGGTGACCACATTTTGTGACTGGTCTGGACACTGCCAGTAAATGTTAGTCCTCCTTCAGAATGTGTTTAGGATGGTGTGTTTGTCCCTTACTTGGAAAATAAATGTGTTGACAGATGCTGGAGAAGTGGAATGGGTGCTATTCTCATTCCAAAAGAAAAGACAAAACAAGGAACTCGGAGCTTGAGGCGGTCCAGGATTTCTTTAACAAGTCACCAGTTGCTGGGGATGTGGGGTAATCCCATCTCTCCTCCCACATTTCTGTCCTTCTCACCTTGCAGTTCTCCAGCTTGAGTTGGAAATTAAGCAGGTTACTTGTGTCAGGGAATGTTCTGGGAGGTAGGTACATACCTGCTTTACAGGGATGGGTGTAGCTCCAGGTACATGAGGTGTACTGAAAAGTCAACAGTGATGGGTGTCACAATCCGCTAACATAGAGCAGGATTCGTGATGGTTCGTTACCCGAATCTCAGAGTGCAAAAGAAACACAAACGGGGAATTTTTACCTTAATCACAACAATGCACTTTATTGCGTGCCAAAACACAATTATGCGAAGGGAAGGGAAGGGAAAAGAGAGGGAAAGGAGGGAGGAAAGGGTATAGCTACCAACGGCCCGACGGAATCCTCGTGGCCCAGCCAATAGATCCGTCGTCTTCCGTGGGGAGATCTCGTAGGTGTCTTCTCAGACAGTCCTTTATAGTTCTTTTCGAAGCGAGGGGCAATTGGCCAAAAGGTGAGGTAATGGTGCCCATCCTTCGAGGGGACAGGTGCAAGCGTAGGCATAGGGGGGCTCCCCCCCTCCCACACTCCAGTCCCTTCTCGCTTGGATGATGGAGGAACAATACCAAAACAACCTGTTCCTGGGCTAAGCAGGCACAAGCGTCTGGGACATTCCGACCCTTTCACGCTTCGGCCTCCCAGCGAACACACCTGTGGAGCTGTCATCTCACGTTAATTTTGGCCAGGACTCTCATGAGGTCCTCTTGCCCTTGTTCTTTTGGGGGGGAATCATTCTCAGTCCGTAGATGATCGTGAGGCAGATGAAAAGGGTCTTCGGACCGTCTCTTACAGTGGGTCACCTCCAAATCTTGCCCTGCTGGCAGGCCCCTTTGGAGTGGTGCTGGGCACACTTCTGAGTAAGACCTCAACCATCCCAGCACATTTTCTGTTGAAAGAGCTACTGGGGTTCAGTTCTTAAACAGAACGCCTCCATGCAGTATCTAAATCAAGGTGTACCTAACTCCCAAGACATATCTAAGACACATCTTACTCATTTGGTTCCAGCACTGCTGTATGACAGAGATATGAGACATAGTGGCTTCTTCTATATACCAGCAATTAAAATCAATGTCCTGGGACCACAGACCTGTTGTGTTATTGTCTTGTTTGGCTTCCATAAAACAGCATCAGACCAAGATGTGACTGCAGGAAGGAGATGCTCTAAGGGGTCACTGGTGTGGCATAAATCAGCTGCAGTCTGACTTGCTAAGGCAAAAGGTGCGAAGCCAGAGGTGGAGAATCTGCACACCTCAATCCTAGGAACCCACAGGCTCCCATCGTGCTCAAGTTATCCACAGTTCTTTGAGGAAAAGGTGTCATGCTATTCAACTGCTATTTGGGATTGTGTTAAGCATGGCTACACTGCAATCAGCAACTTTAAAGAGTCACAGGTACCTTGAGAACTCATCAGAAATGTCCTTTTATTATAATGAATAGTAACCAGAAATGCACAAGATAGAAGCACAGGATAGAAGTTGAAGGAGAAGTTAATTTCTCAAAGGCTTTTCATGAAAAACAGCATGGGAGAGCCAAGGAATGAAGTAGAGAAAACCTAGATGAGGAAAGAAAGAATAGTTTCTGCACTTTATGCTTTTTGTTTGTTGCTTCACTTCCAATTTCGCAATCAATTACTTAATCCTGTTGCAAGGGTAAAAAATGTTAATTACTTTTAAGATTTTCTCCTGTTAAAAGGGCTTTTAGGTAGATACGTGACCACAGTATAAACGACGACTTGCCGCAATGCCTCCGGTGGGGGCACCGGGGGTCGCCTCATGGTTCCAGGGGCTGGCTGGCTGCTTAACAGGCACGGGAGGGCTGGCGAAGGTCCAGCAGGGTTTCACCTAGTCCACTGATGATACAGGCGCGCCAAGGAAGGAGAGACAAACAAAGAGGCTTCCCAGATGTTTATTCGGGCTCCAGATCGTGCCAGGGAAGCACTGGCATGGCGTGTTACAGTTACATATATACCAACACGAGGGGGCAGGGGAGGGTACAAACATCCTAGAAGGTAGGAGTGGGGGTTTGAATTTGGCAGGCTTTGTATAGGATTGTGAAATACAGAGCCCTCTGGGGAGGAAACCGGATACTGAGGGGGGTGGAGGGGGCAGCAGTGCCTGGCCATGAGAAAAACAGGAATCTGGCCAACAGCGCACCGCAACAACTACTCTGTAAACAATATCTCCAGATAAAATATTAGGTTAAATACAGTCTTCAAAAGATTGTGTCCTGCAAAGCTTGGAGCTGTAAGAAGAGGAAGAGTGTTTTCCATGCAGCTCTGAGCCACTCTGTGGTCTGGCAGCAGCATTGGCCAGGGAGGGGAGAAAAACTGGCAATGAGCAGGAGGCCAGGGGAGACAAGACACGGGAATGAGGAACATGATGACCCAGAGAACTGCAATATTCTTCTTCTTACCTTCAACATGGTAACCAAATCAAGTGTACGAATCCCTGCTAACACAAAACACCCTTGTAATAATAATGAAAACACAAACCTGAAAACACAAACACAGACCTGGTCAGAAAGGGATTACTTAACAGTTTTTCTTATATATGAGAAATCCTAAAACTTTGGGTAACAGTATTTTTAATTATAGAGTTATGCAGATGTCATGTATTTATGATAGAAATATATAATATGCATGATGTGTAAATTTATTTTAAAAATTATGTTCTTGGATTTTTTTATTGATAAATTCTGAGTCTTTTCAGTTCTACCTTTCAAGTTACAGTGTTTTTCCCACCAACACTATCCAATATCTCCCCCGCTCAAGGAAACAAAGAATACTTCTAGCCTGACTCAAGAAAGTCAGATTTTAGTAACCAGTTGGTTCATGTCATGTTACTAAAGAAGATAGATGCAATTCCACAACAGCCAGTAATGGATCTGGATTAAAGAATTACAAAACAGGAAATAATTATTTTAAATACCTCATAAACTAGTTAGCTGCTGTCCTCCCCACTTTTCCATTGTGTCTCCTGATTCTGCACAAGGCTGTAATTTGACATGGCAAAATTCACCCAGAAAAATAAAGCTATTGTTGAATTATTTTTAGCTAAGTAGGTTTGATGTTAGAGATGAGAAACAAAAAAATAATATGAAAAAAAAAAATAAAGTATTTCCAGCACTGTATGAATGGACCTAGAAGAGAAGTTACAGAAACCAAAACACTTTCCCTGTCATCTGAATAAAGTGAATTTTCCTGAATTGTATTCAACCCAAAAAATTACTTGTGACCAAGTATGCAGTGAATAGCTGTCCTGTTTTTATCTAGGGCATTATTTTGATAAAATTAAATTGAGTATTACATAGTGAATTGGGGATTTATTCTTCCTCACTCTTCCTTATATGGATTCAAGAAAAAAATTCATTGAACTATTTTTAACATATTATTTCTAAAGTAGTAAGAGAAAGAAGCTCCCCTTCAGGGACAGGAGAATGCTGGTTCATTTATAGCACTGTGTTGCCATAAAAATTCTACACAAATTGACCTTGTTAATGATAAAAGCCATCCTTAACTAGATTAATCAGTAGATGTATAAATAAATTAACGAAAGTGATAGGAAATGACTACCAATCAGTGACTCTTTTCAGGATGGAAATTTAATTAAAAGAATATTGAGAATTTTAAGTTTTATTTCTACAGATTTCATGTAAGTGCTCAATTCACTCTGCTACAGTAACATATTTTTTCATTATATGAAGAATTTTAAGTTTATTTGGTTGAAACAGCTGTCTTTAAACAAAATTGAACCTTTTTTTCATCGCTTGATTCAATTGGACACATGCTCTTTGATATATTCTGTGACTCGATTAACATAATATGGGCAGCAGTTTCATATGGGAATAATTAAAACTGTAAATTCAAAATTTACTTCACACTTGTGATCTATTTCTTTTCTATTTATCTAAGAGCTGGGAATTTCCTTTCAAAAAACAACTTGGAGTGTTTTGAATAAAAATGGAAAATTAAATAGCCTTTTTTCTATTTGAAATGCTTATTGCAAAAAGTTAGATGTAAACATACATGTTTTAGGAGAATTTTATTCATTGAGAAATTTATAATGTCACTGTTCTGAAATGTTTTGGTTTAATATTATATCTAATTCCTGGGTATACCCACCTAGTGAAACATTAGGACTTCCAAAGGAAAAAGTTTTACCGGAAAACTCACATAGTTAATGACTTAACTGCAGACTAGTTCATAAAAAGTGAAATATTTGAAATCTAGTGTAAATGGATAACGAATACATGTGCTACCAGCATATGGAAAAAAATAACAAACAAAACTTCAAGCAAACAAAAACAAACACACAAGCCAACCTAAAAGTCTCTTTGACCACTTTTCCTACCAAGATATAAATGAAAATATAAACCAGCCATTCAGGAAAATCATGCACAGGGCAATATTTATCTGATTGGAGGAGAAGCTTGCATATTGCTGTAAATTTAGCTGTCTTTTTGTGAATGATTTTAGCCAGATATGCCAACCAGTTCAAGCCCTGTTGTTGTAGGCTCTGGGGACCATTATGAGAGAGACACATGGAAAAATGGAGAGCCCGTGAAGTGTCAGAAACAGCTATAATAACAGCAGTGAAGGGGTTTTAGTCAATTTAAGTAAATATAGTAAATATAAGTATTATCTTCTGGTCTTATTAATAAATGTGGGCAAGCAGGATAATTTGGTTGGAAGGGAAGAAATTATTTTAAAAAGTTCTCTTTATTTCTCCAAAGCAGTGCTATGAGGAAATTAATAATATCAGAATACCTGCTTTAGCATGTATGTGCATTTTTTAAGTTAAACCAGATACAACCTGACCAAAATTGCACACAGTCTTTTTTACACATTCTACTGTAAAGAGAGAAAATAACTTTCAGTTTTCCTTTTGACAGTTTCAGCTCAGCTTTCAAATTCCAAATGGAGAAGTATACCATTAAGTGTGCTCCAAACAAAGGTCTTGACTTAGGAAAAATAAAAAACCTAGTGAAGAAGGTGATAAGAGAGGTTTTAATCTCTAAGATCTGATTATCCAAAAAAAAAAAAAAAAGTATTTGCAAGGTATCCTACACTCCCTTCTTTAAATTTTCAACCTTCAGATTGCATTAATCCAGCTATTCTGTAGCTGAGGCTGTCCATGAAAGGCCAAATATATTTTACTAAAGAGACAATAAGCAAGTCAGAAACATTCAACTGCACTAAGTGCAGTTACAGCTCAGTGACAACATGTCAACTGATTTTCCTTCCACTCTTTTTCCTAATTTAATCAAATTCTAAAAGGTTATGGTTTAGATGTTAAAAATAGCATATGTATTTTAAAGGCTTCTTTTTCTCTCTTTGTGCACTTGTGTGTGTCCCAGAATAAATATATGTACATGTACACCTAATCTCTCCATATATATATATATATATATATATATAACACATTCATTTACATATGGAAAAAACTTGACAATGCATTTGTTCAAATTTTATCCCACTTTATCAATGCTTTCTCTGGGACACATTTATCTGATTAAATGGTGTAAAAGTAAAACTTTTTTATTCATGATAGGTTATAATCCACTGAGACATGTCTGCTCTAGAGAGTCCTATATACCGTACTTCTTCTCTGTGTTAAACATCTAAACAGGATTTAATGAAATCAAAAGTGTCTGTTCAGTACCTCTGCAACTAGGTACATTTGGTTCTTTATGTACAGATTAGATATATGAGAATATTCTGTTTCAGATCATTTGTGCAATACAACCAGTTTATTTTGATAACATGAGAAAAGACTATGGAACCTGAGAAGACTTTCCATATCAGTTGGATAATCCAGAAGATTAGGTTCCTCTTTAAGAGTTAAACACTCAAAAATCATATGTTCCTTACTAATGAAGTGAAATATAATCAGATACAGCAAAAAAACCTTTATAGGAATATTCTGTGGAAGACACCAGGAAATAATTTATTGTAACCAAGATCATAATAAGTACAGAATACCACATACAAAGAAATGCAATTTAGGCACATCCCATACTTGATTTTGTGTTTAATTATAGTCCTAAAAAGACTGTAGTTTTATACTTTTGAAACATCAGGAAACATGTTTTTCTGTGATCATTTTTGCCAGATTTTTTGCTTGAAGATATACTTTTTGTTTCTGAATAATATGTAAGGACTTCATTGTGTCATGCTGAAAAACAGATGAGTGTTTCCTTGCATTAAGAAAAAAACAGAAATCATCATACAATGGTTCTGTGCAAAAACATTACAATGTTAAGCAGCAAATGTCAAACTCAAAATTTAATACTGTGTGCCATCATTAATAACTATATTTAAATTATCTAACTCCTCCAGAATATCTTGCTATAGGGATACAATTCTCCTGTGAGCAGTAAAATTAATCATATATAAAGCTCATCTCAAGAATAATATATTGGTGAAATGACAAACAGTAGTGCAGTTTTCACTCAGGAATTTACAGATTTAATCAATAATATACAGTTTTTACAGGAATTAGTTGCTTTCCAGTTTTCCAGCCTTATTGATAAAGTGAGCATGTGCTCATGCAGTTCAAAGAAGGAGATTTACAAGAAGCTGCATTGAACAGTTTTTTTCTTAGACATACTGTGGATTTGTATTAAGATTTAGTGCTGCACACAGGTTTCACTCTGAAAAATCCATCTAAATCTGCATGCATTCTTAATAGCAATAATTATCAGAGGACAGCTTGTCCTGTCACTAGAAAATGGAAAGGTGTTTGAAGGAACACTAAGGGTCTGGAGGGCTTACATGCTTTTGATAAACTCTTACAGTGTAGAACTTAGTACTCTGAATATTTTGAAGCAATCAGCTGAACAGGATCTTTTTTATATTTGTTAACAGATGTGTAACACTGAGACTCCAGACTGTATGTTCTGAAGTGCTATTCTTGTCTGTTTTCTTAGGATATTATGGATGAATACACAGGATATATAATCTCAAGATATAATCAACATATTTGTCATAAATATCCAATTTGTTAGTTATTTAACTCTACATATTTAATATCTGAGGGACTTGAAAGTAAAAAAACCTCACAGAAATTCAAGGTGCTACACAGCATAACTGATATTAAAACATGAAAAAGATTCCGCCAACAGTTTACATATGGCATGTATTATAGACCTTCATATAGCATTTTGTTAGTAATGAATGCAGGATGATGAACTGTAGGTCAGTGCACTCCTTTGTTTTGGGATAGGCTTGAGTATATTAGGATACACATGGTTATAAGTCTAAATCTCATATTAGCAAAAAATGCTCAGCAATGTGTTCAACATTCACATGCCAACTGTAACTAGTGTCCTGTATCTGTCTTAGAATGCTCTAAAGAATTATAAACAAAAGATAACACAGCAGTATTCTGTCCTCTCTTAATTTTTTATTCTTTTGCCTGAGGTAAAATTCTGACAGTGGACTACTTAGGTACTTTTGTTCTTTTCCACACAAGAAAGTAAAATATCACCTGAAACTAGAGTTTTATTGAGCACTTAGTTTTCATACCAATCTGAAAGCACACACAAATGAAAGACCAAATGCAAAAAACCTCACATGTTAAACACTTGTTTCACTGCTCAGAGGTAACTCTTGAGAACCATGGAGCTAGGAAGTGAAAGGAGAGAGAAGGCATTCCGTTCAGTAAACCCAAAATTAAATTTACAGCATGTAGTTATTTGTGAAGCCTTAAGCATCTACCTGGAGCTCTGCAGTAAGTGTCACCTTGTAATGAATCAGTCATTTCAGCTGCTTAAAATGTCCTTCACATAGTTATGTGCTGTATTACCAATACGGTGGTGTCATTCCAACAACTAGTTTACAACTGAAAATATTGGAAAAGAAATATTAGAAAAATGTTCTACTTACCGTGACATAAAACATATCAAGTTACTATTCATGTTCACTACAGAAATAAATGAACCACATACTTCAATTAACCACATTAGGCTTATTTAGAAAAAATTATAACAAGCATTGCAAAATTACTACTCTGTACACTAATGTAATGAATAGATTGGAGATGTGAGGCTGTAGGGTCATAAGTTTTGTTTCTTTCACAGCTTTCAAAGCAATTAATTTGAAGTAATAAATGCTTGTAATTTTTAATCATTCATTCACGGTCAGATTTTTCATGAGATATCTAAGAGCATACATGGTACATTTCTTCTCATTAAAAATCAAAGGAGGAGTAGCTTCTTGGTGCTGATTTCATAATATGTTCAGAAGCTGATACAAAGATACCTATAGGTTTATAGCAGAGAATTTTTGCGGGGTTTTTGTGTGTGGTTTTAATCTTCCATCAGTTTTTATTAAACACAGCATTCTTCCTATTTAAGTCAAAATTACAGGATTTCTGTTTGGAAGACCTTTTCAACTTTTAATAAAGACATTCAGTACTCATATAAAGCAAGATGACTTAAAAATACAGCAGCCAATATTATGCTATTTTTTTACATTTGTCAAGTGGCAATTAATCTCATAACTGATATTTTATCATAGCTACAGTATCCAAAGTGCCATTTACAGTCTCCCAATGCTTTGGAAAGGTCAGGCACTTAAAAAAGCTTATAAATGCGAATAGTTTCCATCATGGGATACTCAAATCAGTGAGATTATTCTTCTTTGCAAAAACAAACAAACAGAAGTCACATTTAAAAGGGCAAAATCCAAGACAAAATATTTTGGAATTGCTGTTAGGGAATGAATGATCTTTAGGGTTTTTTAGAATGTTCTGAATAATTTACTTACTATAGTGGACACGCATGTAAATGTGTTACCAACAATAATAGGTCAACCTAGTTTAAATCAGAAACTAAAATGAGGACTAAAATGCTATTGTGGTGGCTACTGGAAGGACACATACACAACTCAGTGTATTTGAAAGACTTTTCTAAGAGTGTTGACACCCATTACAATTCACTGCCTGGGTTTTAGTTTTATCAATACTTGTATCTTTTTTCAGATTTATTTTATATGAGGGGTTCCTTATATCAGTCTCTCCTTGAGGCAAAGAGGGAAATGGAGGTGGACAGTGGAGTTTGGTTTCCAGGGCAGACAGAGCCAGCAGTTCAAGAGGGAAGTGACTATTCAGACTTCCACTTATACAGCAGAAAGAGGCCTGGGGAGGAGGAAAATTTTGATGCTATTTCCTGCAGTTTCTGGCCATGCAAACCCATTGGTCTTGTTGTTTTCTGTTTAAAATTACTCTGACACAGTCACCAGGAAAGAGAAAATTACTAAAAAACCCCAACATAAAACCCCTTTCAGAGTAAGATGCACAAAACCCATTTATATGGCTAACTTCTGTTGCTGTCAATACCTCTGTGTTCCTGCTATTTATATATTATGATAAGTGTTCACTTTTTCGAGTTTGAGACCTCTGGCTCCAATAGTCTCCTGAATTAGTCACTAGAGCCTCTTGAGAGGACACACAATTTCACCTGGCAGCTATGTTAACCATTAATGGTGTGATGTTTCATGATTGCTTTAAAGAGGTGTAAATCTGTGCTGCACTGACACCTGCCTCCTGTCACACTCCTCTTATTCCATCCAGCTTCAGCACTCTTCCTTACAGGGCTGAAAAGTGATTTAAAGGAAAGAGAACCAATTTAAGCTGGATGACTTTCTGTGCTGATGGTGACATGAGTGCAACAAATCCTTATGCCAGTACATGGGGAGAGTGGGTTATAGCCAGGGAGAAAAGCTGGGATAAGGTATTTTGGCTCAACCTGGTTATGAAACATCACTCTAAGTCTACACTTGGTCACAGTAAGTTCCCAAAAATGTCAATATAGATCAAGAGGCACCTGTGTGACATAAATCATATCACACCAGAGTGGAACTGCTTTGCAGCCACCTGCATCTTCTCATCAAGGTGGCTTTGCCTGGACTTTGGCAAACTGACAACTTGTTTCATTCACTGTATAGGATTTTAGACTATTTTTTTGACATCTCGGATGACGTGTGCGAATGTCTTCTTTCATGATACCTCTGCATAGCAGGTGAATGAATGCCAAATTGCAAAAATATTTAAAATATAGCTTTGAGAAACAATTTACATTGAGCCATTTAACAAGAATTTTATAAGAGGAAAAGGTATGGTATATCATAGAAATTTATAGCCCAGGTCTTCTAAAGTGTTTGCATTTTTGACTGCTAAATTTGTTGAAATGTAGCTCCATTAATTGAGATGTGTTAATGATTTACCATGACCATGATACGGACACAATTATTTTGATATTATTTAAAGCTATATATGAATCACACTGGTACTTAATTGAGTATCTGGTATCCAGTTACAGAAGCTTGGGAGCAAGGCAGACATTTAACTGTGATAAAAGAATAAAGGATATTACTCATATCAACTATTTAATTAGAGGTTAAGTTAATTTTATTTATCCATTGTTCTTGCTTCATCTCCTTTGTACTCATCAATATGAGTAAAACTCATACTAGATGATGGTTCTTGTTTTTCAGCAGAAGTGCACATGATAAATTAGTGATACTGAGAACAACACAGCAACTAACTTATGATGGTCATACTTACACAGGTCAGCAAAATTTAAAGACAATTTTAATTTAGGAAAATGATATTTTCTTTGGTACATTTTCAGTCTTTTAATACTGTCATGTCAGAAGGTTTTCAGACATTTTTTAGTTTTTCCTCTTAGTGACATAAAAAAAAATTGTTTCTGTATTTGAGATGGAAAATGCTTTGTTATGAAAAAATGCATTTATTTTAATATAACCTGCACAGTAAGGTTGTTGACTTAACCTTATCTGTACAGTACATTGAAAAAGTATTGTATTGTTAATGTTAGGATTGAGGGATATCTTATTTTACTTTTGTCTGACTTTATGTTACAGGCAATTCTCAATGACAATGGTTCCAAATTAGCAATTTTAAGAGTGAATCACTTTGGTTTTTTACATTTGTACCTTTTACCTTTACACTGGAAACTAGATTTTTCAGTAGGAAAACTGAGCTGGTGTGTTCTCACTGCACATGCCAAACTACCAAAGTCCCACCCTCACCACATTCAGTGAGTGTTCGCACACATCCTTTTTCTCAACACCATTTTTATGTAATTAGAAAATAGAGTTCCAGCCTGAAGGAGATCAAAAGGGAAGAGTGTACGAGGAGAAATCAGTGTCTCTCAGAGCTTGAGCATCCCCTCCATTGAACTTTGCTTGTCATTTAGAAGTGTTATCGTCATTATGGCAGGATGGTGTCACTGCCTGATCCATCGCCCACTGCTCTGCAGTACCCCTTCCCCTAGCTCCGGTTTTGCTTTGTGGCAATCTGTTAACAAGTGTGGGTGTGGACCAGCTCCTCTGAGCTGTCATAATATCCCAAGGCATGAAATGTAATTCATGAGGTTTTGTGTCCTAAATTCAGTATGACTCGTTCCAAATTAACCTAATGGATGAGGGGATACAAAGTGCTGAACTGCCAGGAGCAATTTGGAAGCAACCCAGGGATGAAAATAAGGACTTCAGTGGTTAGAGAAGTCTGAGGAAGGAGGCTGGTGCATGCGTAATTGCTGGGTACTTAATTGGGGTCTCGAGTGTGGCTGACTTGTAGCTGAGCTGAGCCTCAGCACTTGACCCCAGCAGCGTTTCCTGAGACATGCATTCAGCGCATGGTGAATGGAAGGTAAATCAATGCTGAAGGTTAAGGCAGCAGGGTTTTCTTTGCTTTTCTAAAGGCTCACAGTGAGTGTTATCACTCGCTGTGGCACAGAGGATGTTTTGCAATTCCTTGAACTGTGGTACAACATTTGTGATTTAAGGAATAATACAGAATCCTTATTAAATCATCTAATATCACTTTTGCCTAGTCAATATGTAACAGTTCCTTCACAGCTAGTAATTATTAGTTTATTAATTTATTATCAGTAATTTACCTACCCCCAAATGCATTATCTATCATATAGGCAAACGTGTATATATATTTGCCTTGCTTATGAAAATACAACATGATATTTTATTTGAAATAAAATTTGGGGGTTATTTTAAAATTAATTAGGAAACCCAACATAGACAATAATCTAAAAATTATTACCAGCTGTCTCTGCAGTTCATACTTCGCAGCACAGAAATACATGCAGCTAGGTTAAAAGACAAAACTATTAAAATCTGAAAAAAATAAAACTTTCTTTTATATATTTTTTACAGTCTGAACTAGACAAAATGTGAGACAAGAAAGTCTAAATAATGAAATGCCAATATGATATGTATCATCAGCTTTATTCCCTAGTAAATTCTATACATAAAATATTTTTTTATTTTATGAAGGATATAGAAGGATAAATTATTTAAAAGACAGCAGTCTACCTATAAAAGTAGCTTTTTCAAAAGGAAAATGTTTGATTGTGGCATCCCCATGTAGCTTATGTATATTACAGGCATGAGTAGGACCTGATTACTGTAGCTGTAGATTTTACAGGGTGTATAGACTAAAAATAAATGTTAAAAACCCCATATTTTCTTATGCAGAGATGAAAACCCACACCCAGCATCACTGTCCTTATGAGAGTAAGTCATAAATGTGTTTTAAAAGACAAGGGGAAGTTGGGTTTTACCTGTTGAGTGTTTTCTAATAAATAAGAAAAAATATTTTTAAAAATTGTTACGTTTTGTGTCTAAACTTAAACAGAGGAAAGGCAATAAAAGGAGAGTTTTTTTCAAAAGGTTTCATCCTCCCTTATGCACCAGTGCTACTCAGCTCTGTCTACTTAAAACATTGAGCTAAAGAATATTTATTTTGCTTTAAGCAAAGATTGGAGAAGGAAAAAATAAAAAGAATCAGTCAATCATTAATAAAGGTCAAGATTTGTAAAGGTCTGTGCTACCTCCTCAAAAACATAAGATGATAACAGAAATAGGTGACTTGAGGGAGAAACTCTAATGTATAGCTAAAGGATAGAATTTGTTTTGCATTAATATTAGGATTTTTTTCCCTTAATGACTAATGCTGGGAATAAATGACTGTCAGAATCTATACATTAATTTTGATTTAAGCAGAAAATGCTATTAAGAATGTTTAAATTATATATGTTCTTCTTAAAATTTCACTTTTAAAAACAAACTGCTTGGAGTAGTAAGTTAAAAATACCGTGCGGTAGAAGTCAGGCATATATAAGTAATGACAAAACTTATTTCAGAAGCATGGTATTGAAAGAGTTTATATAAGAGTTTGTCCAGTGTCAAACTTTTTCTGATTCTCTTAAGTCAATCATCTTCAATTGTCTTTGCAATTCAAACCCTGGCCAGTACATAAGATAAGTAGAGGCTCAAGTCTCTAGCTCTTTATTGATATAAATTATTCTGAAATCTGAGGACGATTGAAACAATTCTGTATTGGAAAAACAATATAATTGGTTCTTTAAAGACTTAAAAAGTACTCTCAATATTTTATGTTAACCACATGTAAAATGTACCTTCCCTCCTTCCCAGGCTTCACTTTCTAGAGGGTTGTACACTTTTCCCTTTGGTAATCTTCCTCGCCTGCTGGAGAGACAGACTTTTGGAGGCAACTGCTACCAAATATTTCCTTCCCATAAAGGCCACAGCCATCAAATTTTGCCTTGATTCCAATTCTGTTTCTTACATTTCTTTTCAAAAATAGCTAGCTTTCTCTATTTAGACAGTCCCTTCCACCCTTATCATAAATATTTGTCTCTTGTCGTGAATAATTCTGATTTTCTAGTCTGGGTTCTGCCTTCCTTTACTTTTATTATTCTCAAGTGTTATTCTAATGTAACTATAAAAGATTACCTAGAATTCAAACACCGTGCCTTTTGGTGTTATAATACCTGCCAGCAATGGACTGTTCTCCACTTTTCTATCTGAGAGATATTTTAAAGAATTCAGGTTCCAATTAGTCTTTGGTTATACTGCTGGCAGAGGTGGGACAGACACTTCTTGTATCAGTAAAGCAAGAAAGATTTCTGTGAAAGGGCATTTTCTGGAACAGCAAAGTCTTCACAAGTGGTAGTTCTTGTAATGAAAGGGACTTCCTCTCCTCCTGAAGTTTCACCCAAATACCCGAAGAGTAGAAGAGACTTTCTCCTTCCTCAGTATCCTCCATAAAAGTGACAGTCATTTAACAAGAGAAAGTCATTATCTCAGAAACATCTTCATCCTCCCACATCCTTACCTTAGCTTATCAGAAATTCAAGAACTCTGAACATCAAGAATGTACCTCTGAACACCAAGATTCCTCTAACACTCACTTGTGCATTTCATGCCAGGCAGATATAGCTAAGGCACATATCATCTGCTTTCAGACCACTTGTTAATGAAATACATTTATTGTTGATGGCCAGACAGGATGAAATGTGACCAAAATTGTTAAAACTTGTTTGATTCACAGTCTCCACATGATTCTCCATGTTTGATCATCACAAGAACTGCAAAGTGTTTGAGGAAATATTTCTATTCTACTATGTATGGACTCACTAGAGCCATGCCCAACCTGGTTGTGGCAGCTGCTACCTCAACAGCAAAAATTACCTTGCTCTTTCCTTGGAAAGAGCTTTAGAATACAGTTATTGCTCCTCAGTCCCTCCTTCTTCAGTGCACTACATGAACCCCATAAAGGTCTAAACCCTGTAAAGGACATTGCCTTCTTCCTCATTCCCTTACTGCTATCTTCCCAGCCAAGAAGAGAACAAAAGAACAAACATATTCCATACAATAAAAGTGTCCTTAAAAATTAAACAGGATAAATATAAAATTCTACACAATCTATTCAATGCCCTTCTTATTAGAGGACATTTTACAACTGCCAGGCATCCCACAGGACTCTACAAAGATGGGAGCTACTAATGAGCCTCTGTAGTCTTCATTTGATTGGCATCTCTGGATACTGTAAACTGTCTCAGTTTATGGTGTAATCTCAGAATGGGTCCTTGCACTAAGATCCAAAAATATGCTGCTTAGCATAGATTTCATCTGGTATTTCAGCAGCTTTTCAAGGAATCAGACCATGTGTTTGCGTGCATCCACCATCTACCACACTGCCAATTGTAATGGGAAATAAAATGTAGAGAAAATCTTTCGCTTGCAAATGTGCAGTAAACACTCTGTGTAGAGATTACAGATTTCAAAGCAGTATTTATTAGTACTCTGCTGCACATTGATCCAAAATGATCCCATTATTTGTGGGTTGAAGCCTCCTGATGTTTCACCAGCACAGAGAACACTACCTTACTTCTGGAAGGGATTAGATGGTAAGTAATCAGTCCAATATGACTGATACTAAAATGCATACTACTGATTTTAGCCCGCCCGGTTTTTAATGATAATTGTGATATTTAGAAGCCTTCCAGTATGTCATGTCTGGTGTTCTGGTCAAATTTCAGTGAACAACCTAAACTTTAAAATAACTTCAGAGGCATTTGAAGTGTCCTTCAAAGACCTCTAGCCAGACAACTGGCTCTCAGAAAGCAGAAAATATGAGTGGCAATTAGCGCAAGAAATAAGAAGTAGATTATGTGTAGGTGTAGGCTCTCAGTTTATTGGGCATAAACTGAGAGTCTCCAGCAAAATGAAAAATCCAGCCTGTTCAAAACCAGAAGTTCAGGCATGAGGCAGTT
This sequence comes from Pomatostomus ruficeps, assembly GCA_013400735.1. Lineage (NCBI taxonomy): Eukaryota > Metazoa > Chordata > Aves > Passeriformes > Timaliidae > Pomatostomus > Pomatostomus ruficeps. The sequence goes on along the minus strand of VYZT01043854.1, from coordinate 17,617 downwards.
GGAATGCAGGAAGCCCACAAAATCTCTGCAGGGGTTGAGTTAAAATAAGTAAATACTGGCAAACAACAGAAAAAGGGAAGGGAATCATGGGGTACAACATAGCCACAGTCTGTTGTGAGAATATCATTAGAACAACACATGGTCCCTGTGGTGTGGCAGAGGAAAGAGAAATCCACAGACTCCCTCTTTGGGGCACAGGACTGTGCTACAGCAGCAGAAAGGAAGGAGGATGTGTATTGTGTGGCTGGGTTATTACTGTAATGAAAGGGCAGAAAGAATCTGTCTTGTTCATGAAGCCAGGATTACAATAGATATTAAGTGAGAGATTCCTTAATAACATTCTAATTAAGTTAATGTCAGCCTGCAAGGCTAATACTGATTTCTTCTGTTTCTTAAATGAAAACTGAGAGAAATGTAAATAAATTCTCTTGTAGGAAATATATTAATGTGTGAATTATATTAGACTGTGATGGGTATATAGTTACCCAGTTGTGTTTCTCTTGATACCTATACATAAAAGTAGATTTCAATAAGTGTAATATCAGAAAATAGGATTCATGCATAAGAAAATAGGAGAAAAAGAAGGAAAAGTAGATAAGAAGAAAAAAAAGGTGATCAGCAAGTGCTCTGTCTTTTGAGAATGATTGATAGGGCACTCTTCACTTGGCCTTTGAAACACTTACATTTCTATATGCATTTATCTTAACTATTGTTTTCCAGCTTTAAGCTTACTACTGTCACATAAGATTTGTGAGAATGACTGCTCATGACTAAAATCAGCTATGAAGGATAATGTAGATCCTGTCCAGAAGAACTCTGCACTAGTTCTGACAATGGAGTGCTTGCCTTCTTGTTTCTCTGTACCTCTCTGGATTATGCGGACCGTGGAAAATTGCATTTGGTTCTGTATTGGTCTGTGCTAATCTGTGCCAAATTCTCTCTGTTGATCACATTTTTTTCTGTGCTTCCTAGCAAAATCTGTCCAATCATCAAATCCAAGCAGAACTGGAATGCCTTTAGAGGTCAGAAGTAATTTTGAAATTATCATCAGGTAGAGAGTCTGTTCCTGATGTTTCAGTATCCTCCCCTGCCCCTTTGCATATATTCATTCACCCCAATACACACAAAGAGTCATTAGATATGGAGGGATTTTGTCAGGCAATCTGTCATGTTGACAAAGCTTTGATAACCTCACTACTGGAACTTTCAGGAGCTAATTCTTCATTAAAGTTTTGGTTCAGTTGATTGGAACAGCAGAGAAAAGTATAACTTTTTTTTTCCCCTGGAGTCATTTGTTTGAATCCAACTCATTAACTCACCAGGCAAGGCTTTTACATGGGGTCTGACTGTAGGCCACCAACATTCATTTTGCAGTCCTCACAGGGAGGCAAAGGCTTGGGTTAGTTGGAGAAAAGGAATTACTGTCACGTCCCAAGATGGGCCAGGGTCAGGAGATGTGGACACTTCCACAGAGCCTGGTGGACGAGTGACTTTTCCTTCCCTGCCACACTTCCACTTTCACTGTAAACATTCAGGGCTATCCCTCATCAGAAGAGGGCAGAAAAAGATGCTGCAGAGTCACTAATAATGAATCAGTTCCTTGCATAGAGCTGTCTCTTTTAGGTTAGTGGTGTCATTATTTGGGAGAGGCTTCTTCAGTGTCCCTGTAACAACTTATTTTGAAAAATGCTGATGAAAAAGTGTCCCACAGCCTGGGGGTTCATTGCAGCCCTGCACCTGTGAGGCACAATGTCAAAGTCAGAATGAGGAACACAGATGGTGCTTGCTTGTGTCTAAGTGTCTAAATAGAATAGGAGAACCATGATAAAGTCATATTTTTAAAATCAAAATACATATTTTAAAAGAGAAGGAAACAAGAAAGTAATGGTTAAGTTGTTTCCTCTTATGCCTGCAGAGTTTGAAAAATGGGAAATATTTTTCCATTAAAAACTATGGGAGATAATGTTGAGAATATTATATTCACTGGTAACATTCTTCCTGATGCAAACATAAATGAATACGTAATAATGAATTATTAGATTTTCTGATATTTTCACAGTATATAAAACTACTGGAGTGTTTTTTTCCATTTTTAATTTCTGAAAAGGTTTAGAAAATCATTTCATAAGTGCAACATTTCAAAGGATTTTTGCGTATGTGTGGCTCTTACAGAGCTCTGTCAAGAGAATACAAGAGATGAAAGCTAGATATTTAACGACTCACCTCTTTTCCATTAATCACTGAGTTGTCAGGAAAGCACCTTTACAGGGATAAAGGACTAGCATCAGAGCACTATAGTGCAAAAGCACAACGGGAAACTTCAGCTATTTCTGTTGTCCTGAGTTTTGCAGTTTTTCAGTGTTTCTCTTTGCTGTGATACTTTCTCACACATTCTGTTGTAAACATGGCCATGGTTCTTGCTAACTATCTATGTTTTTGTTAACTGTCCTTGTTGTTTTTCATTCCATTCTCCTAGGCGGAGA
>VYZT01043854.1:0-15118 GCA_013400735.1 Pomatostomus ruficeps | reverse complement strand
GCCTGGTCAGCTACGTGTGTTTGTGTCCATAGAGCACAGGGAACATCCACACTATTTCAGTGTGGCTACTTATTGTGGAATATCCTCCAACAGTAAAAAGTTATTTAAAAAATGCAGTTAGAAAATAAGCTTTAATTAAATATTTATAAATTCTTTTATTTTTTAACACATAGCTTCTGTGGTTTCCTGTGCATGTCGGTAGGTAGAACAGCTATCATATAGTTTGTCCATTGTTTCTGTATTTTCCATGATATTTCATGATTTTCATAGGATGAGGTATGGGTTCTTAAAATACGATCTAAAGGTAAAAAAGAAGGTGGGTAGGACTACAACTTTCTATTGGCTCACAGTATGTGAAAGATGTGTTCTTCTTTGGGCAGAGTAAAAATCTGAGTCAAAGGAGGATAGAAAGCTCACTTGTCATGCTGGTGCTGGGAAAACTTAGGACATGAAGCTCTATTGTTCATGCAGCATGGAAAGACATGGGAGATATTGTGGGCTTCCTGCCTCCCCATGGAAAAATAAATTGCTATTCACTTTTGTCCCCAGCATTTGAAATCGTACTTCCTCAGATGCATGGACAAAGTCCTTTCCCTTATATAAGAAAAGCTTAGGGATTTTCTAATTCCTATATCCTGAATCATGGGGATATAAATTATTTTTTTGCACCTACTCGTGCAGCAAAGGTAGCTTTTCTATGAGACTCTAGGTTTTAATGTCAAATAAAAGCTTAAAGTCTTCCATCTTTTAGCAAAATTTTCTCTTCATAACTTAATTAAAACAGTTTGATTTGAAGCACCAGTTCCATGTGTTATGTGCACAAGGATTTTCTTTAAACCCATAGATACTTTTAGGCTATGTAATGGAAATATTTTCTTGAGAACTATACCTAATTCCTGATGAAAGAGTAAAAGAAACTAGGTGGAAAGCACGAGGAAAGGAATTCCTTGTAGGCTTACCTTAATCTGCTTGTTTCTCTTGCTTAGCTCAGGTTGCCATCCCCGTGGGTAAACGGGTCTGACCCTCTTCAAAGCAATATCTCAGCTCAGTCACCCCACGCAGGATGTTAATGCCTCCCTCTGTGCACGTGGGGGTAAGGGAGGCATTGGGCTATAACATGCCAGCTCTACCCAGGAAAGTCTACCTGCTGGTACTCTCACTGAACCTCATGCCAAAGTTTCTCTTTTGCAAGCAGATCCAGCCACCTCTCTATAAAGGGACAGACTGTCTGTGGTGTTATCTCTTAGAGTGTCCTGGGGGAGAGAAATCCAACATGGCCATTCGTAAATAACAGCTACAGGAACTGCCTGTCACTCTAAAAGGGTCAACAAATCATAATTCAGTTGTTAACACTGTAATACTGTCTTTCTATTTTTATAGAGCTGCTATCCTTTCAAAGTATTCAACAATTTCATATTGTAAATTATCAGAATCAACAATTACACCGTGGTTCATTTTTCCTTCAAAAGTATTTAATTTTTGCCCCACCACCTTTCCATCTCTTAATATTTGTGTCAGATGAGTAGCTACTGCCTTCCATGAATAGTTTGCTGTATATGCAATCTGCTCAGTAGCAATGAGGGGTGGATGCTTTCACCATATTGTTCACAATGTGTTTTGTCATCATCCTGAAGAGATTTCTTTTCTTATTCTATTTCCACTCCTATTGCTTTCTTTGACTATATGGCTGTTTCTGAAGCTGTTCTTTTATTATTTGTTTTATAGCTTGTCTCAGAAAGCTGTTAAACTAGTGACAAGCAATCTATCAACAGGGTGGTAGCACAGTGATTTTAAATTCGCATTAGTTGAAAGATATCAGACTTGCTCATTGCTGAAGCAATTTTGTGACCCAACCATCTTGCATCTCATGCTCTGCCTGCAGGCTGGCCTTGTCCTGTGCCTCTTTGCTTTCCCTGTATCTAGAGTAATAACCCTTTCTTCCCCACCCTACCAGGACAGGATTACAAAAGTTAGATTTGTTCTTTCCCAATTGCTGCAGTAAAGCTGCTTCTCAGCAACACAAAGGGTGAAGTTCTGAGTCCCTACATGGTTTGAGTAGAGTGTAATAACCTGAACAAAGAGCAGGGAAGGAGAGAAACCCAGTGCTGTCATAGGTTATGACAGAATTTTACCTCTGGGACATCTCCTGCCCTTAAGGACATTAAGGATGAGACAGCCATGGCCTTGGTCACTCATTAATTTTCTCACCTGCCTTAGTCCTTTGTGCAGGAAGTTTGATAATAAATAATGTTGAAGCATCAGCATTGGTGGTGGTGGGTGTTTGGGAGGGCATGCAGGCCACGAAACATCTCATTGGCAATATGGTAGCAATATCCACTACCCTGAGCACACCTAATATATAGACACGTTCTTGTGCCTTAGTGACCATACATGTGTACCCTCCGACTGTCCATAAACAAGTCAAAAAGGACTTAAAAATGATGTCGTGGCTGCTGAGGCTTTTGTGCTTTTTGCACAGGCCAGGCTCTAGACTGTACTGACCAGCCTGCACTGAAGCCCTGGTTTGGAGGCTCTTGCGCTAGACACTGGACAGCTCTGTCAGGAAGCTAGAATTTTGTGATTTACAGCCAACTCACCAAAATCCCAAAAAGCAGATCTCACATTTCTTGGTTATACTTTGTTATTGTTGTTTTAGGGTGGTTTTTTTTGTTTTGTTTGGGTTTTTCTTTGGGTTTTTTTGTTTTGTTTTGGTTTTTTTCCCCAGAGTCCTGAATTCCATCTCAAGAAAAGTTGCTTTTAAGGTGCCTGTCTTGGGAAATCTGTCTAAAAGCCATGCATTTTCTCAGGGCCTGGAAGCAAAATCAAAACTCCTCAGCTAGCCCAGTGGAGAGACAGGGTGCTCAGCCTTAGTGAAAGATTCACAAAGGTGCTTCCAAGGATGTATCCTCCGTAATCCATAGCATTTGGTCACTGAAATGACATTGTAATTACTGGGCTGTGCTTTCATGGGGTAAGCAAGGAACAGATGTCAAGTGATATCACTGTGGTGGTGTTAAAGGTCAAACAGGACAACAGTCAGTGCCAAGCACAGGTAGGAACACCTTTATCTACCTGTTGGCAGTGATTGTTATGAACTTTCCCTCTTTGGAATAACTCAAAAAAACCAAAAGCTAAATCAAAAGTATTAGAAGGTTGATGAAATAGATGAAATAGAGAGTTATGTATTTTTGAACATAGTAATTCCTGAATTTAAAAAAATATACATGTAACTACACATTTGAAAATCCATTTCTGTAAGGGAACAGTCAGGTTTCAGGTTTCTCACTGACCTACTGAGTATTTGGGTTCTTTTTCCTATGCTTTCTGTTATGAAGAGGAAAAATACACACCCCAACACCACCAACCTCAAGTAAAAAAGAAAATAATTATAATTATTAATTTCTTGCTTCAAGACTAACTTCCAGTGTCTTTAAATTAAACTCAGATGGGATTCTTTTCAGAAGTTCTGTCATGTTCTTGAACCACTACTGAACTGTATTGTAAAAGCAGTCACATTTGTGAGGGTGGTTAACTGTCCTCTTGTTATTTGCCCCCTTTTTTTTTTTTATCTGTCTATTGAAATACACCAAGACAATTCATTTTCAGCATCTTTTAGGCTATTAGATGCCTTTTTTTTATTTTGCCTAACACATTTCTTAAAAAGAGGTAAATATTTAAATTACATCTTTATATTGCTGCTTACTGACATGCATTATGCTTAGTAGATATGTCATAATTTTGCAGTTGTTATTCAGAACAGTTGAAAAAAAAGAAAAACCTATTTCAAAACATGTTCTTTGTGTTTCTGTTTGCATAACTTCCTTGTGTGTCTCTTGTCTATTCTGTTACAACGTGTCTTTGAACAGTAGTACAAGAAGGGCTCCTGTCTGTATGTGTTGGCTTACAATTCACCCACAATTCACTTACAATTCACTTACAGTTGCAGTACTNTTGATGTTCTTTGCATATCTCCCGTGCATCATCCCAGACAGACGAGCTATTAAACCTATCTTTCTAAAACAAAACGGAGGAAATTCTTTCCCAAAGCAAGATCTAACCAACTCTTACTAAAGAAACAGAAATAGAAAATTTTTAAAGATACACAGTTTCCAACACTATCAGGTTGTTTTTGTGAACATTCACAGAAGTAAAATTATTATAACAAAATGGTGGCTAGAAAAAAATCCCACAGAACTTCTAAAGGAGTTATTCAACTATTGACTTTAAATTATGAGCAACTATTCTCCACATTCTTCCATTGTAGTTACATTTTTGAAAATCACTAGACCCAGATCAGGGTTTGAAGATCAATAAAAAGATATCCAATACACTGTAGCTACACGCTATTACTTTATATAAGGGTCATTTAATGTTTCATTACACTCTATAAAATATGGATTTTAAAATATAAACAACAACAAAACACCCACAATTTAACCAATATCAAGAAGTACCTTGTACATCTCAAAACCCATTTGATTTTAAACCTTAAAAAAAAGGACGAGATTATAACAACAAGTATTACTTCAAATAAAAGAGATCATGAAACACATTGTTTAAGTGAGTAACAAGAAAATACAGATTCTTCTGGGAAACTGCTTGTTTCCTATTCCTGTGTGTTGAAGAGTCTTTTACAGCAGCAGAGAAGGCTCCTATGTGCACACAGTCCTTATGTATTTCCTAGCAATACCAGTGCAACTAAAAGTCAAAGAGAAGAAAAGAGGACATCAAAGTTATTCATGGGTCAGTGAGATAATTTTTCCATGGAAAGAATAGAACAACAGATTAAATAAACAACAACAAAGCCATTAAAAACAGATTCTTCCTAAAGCTGACAGAAACCCACCACTAGCCAAGCAGGTTAAATTTTCTACTTTCTCTGTATAATCACAAGTAAAGATTAATTAGACTTTAACTGCTGCCTATGCAGATGTAATAACACATATCACAAACATTAATTCAAAGTGTAGCTCTCAGATACATTGGTTAAGTATGTAAGGTTTATTTTCCTGAGGGGTCTTCTTTTCTTATTAGGTCTTCCTATGCTCTTAAGGTATGGAGATAACTGAAAAATTCGTATAAAATCTGTGAAGTTAGAGTGCACTATTAATGCATCTTTCCCTGCTAAAGTCAGTAGATTTGAAAGTTAAGATAACAATACCTAAGTCTATTTTGCAGAATAATTGAAAGTGGCTTCTTTGTACTTTTTGAAAGATCATATTTCTTTGATTAGTTGTTACTTACTTAAACATGCAACCATGAGATAGGCACAGTTATATTACCTGCATAGCATCGTGTTCTGGTTTTCAAAGACAGGTATTTGCTAAAGAAGGCAGAAGCCTCCTTTAGGATAGGAGGATGTAACTCCCTTCCTTCCGAATTGGCAAAAGTTTGAAATCAAGGGGCTTTCAGGCAATGGTATGATAAAAGAGGAATAACAGTCCTTTACTAATATATTTTATACATATATATATATATAATGGGGCAGGCAAAACAACAACAATGGTAACCACAACAAATAAGAACAGACAAACCCGCAGACAGTCTCTTCCCGCTCTNCTCCAAGCAGTCTCTCTGTCTCTCGTCTCAGTGTCCTTCAGCTGTGCTTGGATCTTTTTAAACTCCTCCCCGTATCCCTGCCCCCCTCTGAGGGGAAAAAATCCCAGCTATCAGGGAGTCTAGATAAGGCTAGCCAGCTGCATTCATCTCTTTGTCCCTTCTTAATCACCCACCATTAAGGTTTCCAAGCAACTAATCACTCACCCATTATACCCCCCAGCAGCTTGAATGGGGAAAAATTCCAACACAGAGAGCCAAACAAAAAAGTATCCCAAACCCTGACACATCAGTAGAAGAGATAAGTTTCAGTTGTCCAAGGCTTAGACATAGGCAAAATGCTTTTGTGTAACCACACTTTGTGGCCAATTGCCTTCACAGACAGTCTTATTTTCCCCTGTTTTTGAGACTGAAGTACTATCTCTTGGCTAATAGAACAGGATTTTCAAAGTTCAGATGTGCTCTTGTTGAGTGAAAGGTTATGCTATTATTTCAGTATTAATATAATAATTTTATAAACGAAACTAGCAGAAAATGTGCTGATTACAAATGTAGTTCAAGTACAGACAGAAATGTGAAAATCTGAGCAGATTATGTGATCTATTAATTGCATTTAAGTCATTCAGCACAATCAGTAATAGACAGGGCAATCATTGAAACACGCATGTACGTGCTCACATTGTAGCTATAGTCTTCCTGGTATTTGTGACTGTATCTTCACTGATAAAAGCAAACCTTTTACCATGCACCCAAACAAGTATCTCAGAACAATTGACGTATTCCACCTCAGGAGCAGTGCTGTAGACCAGGGGATGCACTCAGCAGGTGACGATCTCTTTAAGCAGCAAAGCTTTAAAGACAATTTATAGGTCCAAATCTACTGTTCTGCATTGTGGATTGAAATCTGCTGTGTATTTCAATGCATAGATTCTGGCCTCATATGAACACCCCACTGCTGAATTTAGAGAGGTGGAAGATATATTTATATTTGATTTGAACAGTGTCTGTTCAAATCACCCTTGGGTTTACTCTGGTCCAGAGTTATTGGAGCTGGATTATGAAATAAGATCAATGTCTGCTTGAACCTTTGTTCTGTGCTGCCTCTGCATTTCAGAAAACGTGAGATCAATGAATAGGTCTACCAGAATATTTTGGAATGCTTAAGGGTTTTTTTCTCTTAAAGGAACAAAAAGGGCAGTAGAAATGTTTGGATCACCTTTTCTCTGTTTCATGAAAGGGGTTTGGAAAGAGTCGATAAACTTTCTTTAAAAGGTCTGGCAAGAAGACCAGCAAAACTGAAATAGATTTTATGAGAGTATATTTGTTATACTATCAAGAAATTAGTTGTTAACTCTCAGAGAGGAGGAATAAGAATTGTACTCTGGAAACCAATGATGAAACTAGAGGAGACATACAGAGAACAAGTTTGAAACAAAAAACAACTCCTTGTTCTGTTGTTCTTTTCTCAGCTCTAGGCGAACTTATGCCTTAGAATCATAGAATCATTTAGTATGGAATAAACCCCTTCAAGATCACTGAGTCCAACTGTTACCCCAGCACTGCCAAGTCAACCATTAAAACACATCCCTAAGTGCTACATCTACATTAAAACATGTCCCTAATTGCCATATCTGCACATCACCTGGTGCTGCCCGTACCATGTGATGGCACTCAAGATGAGCTGCTCCATGGCCTTCCCAGCACTGCTTAAGTGTTGTTACCCCACAACACAACAGAAAATGAGAAAAGAAAAATCCCTGCTTCTTACTCTGATAACACAGTTCAGCTTTCACATTTCATTATGTCAATTAGGGCCTGAAATTTTCTTTTCATGGGATTTTGGTTTATAAATTTTAGAAATCAATAGAAGTATTTATTCTTCACTTACATTGACTAGATAATAACAGTTATACCACTGAGAACGTGCAGTATCTTGACATCTCAAAAGTACTGTACTTTAAAGCTTTTTTTTAATAAAAAAATGAGGTCAAATTCCATTGTTGTTTAGCATTTAAATGATTATTTATGGTTAATGCTCAAGAACATAAGCTTTTTATAATGAGTTTTATGGAACATGCTGTCACTGCAAGGAGGTTTGTCTCTTTTTTCACAGTTCAGAAAAAAAACCCCAGAAACATTAGCTCAGCAGAGAAGCCCGGCCTGTCTATCTACCTTCTTTTCATGAAGTACAGATTAATGTCATAGATTAGTGTCTGGCTCTCAGGGAAGTTGACAAAGCACTGTTTATTCTTGGTCAGTAACACATTGCATTTTTGTAAGAAAAACTCAAATCTCTTTCACCCAGTACTTTGCACTTGACCTTTACACCCATCCCTCTTACCAATGGATGTGCTGTGGGGTGTTTCTTCAAAGCTCAGAGGGATTTTGGATATCTCTTCATCCCTCCTCTCTACAGCTGTTAAGGTGCCTTCTCTCCTTTGTGAGTCAAAAGCTTTCCAAAGGCAGCACTGAGCATTCTGAACAATTTCTTACTCTCCATCCATCTCTGAAAATACCTGTTTGTCTCCACTGCTTATTTAGGTAATTTGCCCTTAAATTGCAGATCTATTTTTCTATCTCATGTTAATAATCTGAAGAACTATTCCTTTCCAGGATACCTATCCACTCTGGACAAGCCCCATGGTGAAGTGGAATGAAGAAGTATAACCTGAGCTTATCACTCACTGCACAGACCTCAGAGACAGAAGCTGCATTTTCCAAAAAGGCTGTGCAGACACCATGCCTCCTCCTTCAGCTGGCCTCCTGAAGGAACAGTTAGGCAAGGTGCCAATGGGAAAGGCAGTCTAGGAAACCTTGCACTAGGAAACCATGGACTGAGATTTGGCCTTGAGTGTCAGAGTGTGAAAGTCTGTGTTTACAAAAATCAATGTGGCAGTCAGTGTAAAGAGAGCAGCACATTCTAACAGTGGAGTGTAGCTGCCCATAAGAAAGCCTCAGAGAGAGGTTTACAACCCCTTTATAACAAAAGGGTCTAACTCAATGTAAATTCAATTCTCTTAAAAGAGCTCACACCAGTCTGATACTGTGAAAGGAAGACAAAGAGCACAGGGTGGGAAAGGGTGGAAAATGAGGCACATGTAAGAATCCAGCGGAGCATCTTTTACCAATGTCAGCTTTGAAATGCTAGAAAAGGAAATGGAAGAAGTCCAGTGTGTAGGAATAGACATTAAAGCTTAAATTGATCCACCTTTCTTATGAGGAGTCCATTGGAGTGGTTTACAAACTCTCACTTTAGTATCAAAAACAAACTGTTCACATAAACTGCATCTTTGAGCTCATTTGATTTCTGTAGCTTCACCTGCAAACTTCAATTTATGCCTTTCATACTTTTTTCCTATTAGTATTCATGCAAGATGGTGTATGCAATTTGCTTAACCACTCCAAATATAAGAAGAATCTGTTCTCACTATGAAACATGCACAACCCAAGCTACTGTTTACAGCACCTTCATTTGCAGAGCAAGGTAGTAATAGACTCCTTGAGGCTCTTAAATAATCAAATTTGCCACTTTAAAGAAGAATTCAGGGATTCCAGGTTTATTGTCCAAAGAACAATACAGTAACAAAGCATGGGCTTTTCCTTTCAGAAATGAAATTTTCATAACTAAAATTGTAAAATCTTCAATTCTGTAAAAGCTTTCTGATTAAAAGTTTCAATAAAGAAAAAAACAAGAAAGCATTTCTTAGCATTCATGACTCTCTGGAGTACAGCAATGATTCCACAGTTTTAAGATACAAGAGGAACCAGATGCAAAAAGCATGGACAATTTTTATGTTGTCTGAATTAGTCAGAGTTCCATAGTGTGAGTTAATGGATTATACTTTTGTATTCAATAACATCTAATACACTTTCCACAAAAAGCAATCAAAATTGGAAGTTAGTTAAACATTTGGGATGGTGAGGCCTTTTAAATATTAGCAGTATCATGAATGCTTAGTATTAACTGTATATATCCTTTGCTTTATATTAGAATTCATTTAAATAAAATGATAAGTGCCAATATAAATAAGGATTCCAGTAGCCATGATGATCATAAATTATACATTTCTTTAAACTTTGCTTCATGTTTTCTGCTGCAAGTCAATCCTATTGATATTTCTACTAAATATGTACTTGGTAATTAAATTAAATTATATACTCAGTATTTGAGAAATTGCACATATAAACTTTGTGTTGCTGACCAGGCATCACACATATGGATATATCAAATAGTCACCCACCAAATACTGTGAAAACTGTACCCGTATGAATTCTGCATCCTCACTTGCAGTCATTGTTTGTGTGTTTCTGTGGGTATATATGTTTGAATATGAAAGTTGTGTTGCTCCATAGGGTTTGCTTGGGTTTTTTTAAGGAACAGAACTGAGTAAACATTCTAAACCTTCTAATTACTTGTGGATCATCTTTATAGATTAATGTGGTTGCTTCCTTTGCAGCTCTGTCCTTCTTCATCTCATCCTTTCTCCATAAGCCTCTGCAGCTTAATCTAACCTGGTATTCATTTGTAGGTGATGTCATGGCAACACCTGCTCTTGCTTAGAACTCAAGGCATCTCCTGCTCTGCTTCCAACACAAGGGTGGTCTTTCACTTGGTACTGTTCTCAGGTTGCCCAGATTTTCTTCCATTCCCCTTACAGGGACCTCAGAGAACTCCAAAGGAGATTTTCCAGTTTGCCAAACTAATTAGCTTGAGGAAATCGGTGAAAAAGAATGAGAGAGAAAAACAGTTACAAAGTGTATTCATTAGTGTTGTGAAAAGCAAAATTCTTTTGCAGTTGTCAAGCAGAACATGCACCTATGGAAATCCCTAATTAGTTTTGGCAGATAGTTCCTCCTACATTTATACCAAACTAGAAAGTCCATAAGGAGTCAAGGAAGTACCTTGCTACCTACTAAGAAGTAGAAATGATTCACCTGTAGTGATCCATCTTTCTATCTGTAAGTCAAGTCAAAACTTTCACCTCTGAAAAGTGGTGACATTTGCATTGTTATTACCTGACGTTGGAGGGGGGGAAATAATATACACGCTTTTGATGGACTGCTGACAGTACTAGCCAGCAATTTTGCAAGCAAAATCAAATACCAGGCACAACGTACCCTGGACATTAGATAGTCAGGATTTTTATGGCGTGTCTAGGAAGTCTTTTCAGAAGAAGCATAATGCCACCTCCTCCACTCCGTAAATGGATGCCAGCATTGGTTACTTGGGTGCCAGCTTAGCCAGAAATGCAGCCACACCCGGCAGTGTGAGTGAGAGGCTCAAATGTCTTGCCTTTTAATTCAGAGTAGGTTTTCATCTGGCTGGTGAAAGCCATGAGCAGAGCAAGTCTGCATCTGCCTGGAAATGTAAAACATTTAAAATATGGGAAATGGTGAGACTGATATGTGATGGAGTCATCATTTTTAGACTCTGGGGTAGGATGGGACTCACTGGACCCAAGATTCTCTGTTTTATCATTTGGAATCTGATCCTTTCGTGCTGCCCTTTAAATCCATATTATTACTTGCTTCCTTTGATTTCTTTTGCAGGTGTTATTCTCCATGCTCACCTATGGAGAGCTGGCCCATCTGCACTCGTAGGCTAATACACATTTGACCTTCTTCTGTCAGATGAATGCTTCACTTACGTGGTGCAAGTTATAAAGAAAGAATTTTCAGCTCTCTTTTGTGGTGTCCTTACTGCTAGAAAGAACTTCCACAAAACTATGTTAATATTCTCCTTCAAAATCCACCCTAGAACTCTCCTTTGCTGTGATGCTGTGGAGAAATTTGGAAAACATAACTACATGAGAATACTGCTGTTTTTAATGCCATCATCTCATTTTCCCTTGCATTTTTCCATCTGCCTATAACAATCTGTTGCCTCTCATCTTAAGTGTATATTATAGATTTAAGAACATCAAGATAAAGATCAACTGAGTGTTGTAGTCTGCAATGATAATGCTCTGCCACATGGCTGAAATTCTTAGACAGTATAATAATGTCAATTATCATTATTTGTCAGAGCCCAGAGATTATGATTTCTTTCCCCTGCACTTACAGCTAAAACCTAGGAAATATAAAATTATAATTCTGTTTTATAGAATATCAGCAATTAAAGAGGAAATCTGTTTATAACATTGTTGAAAAGACAGCAACAAGTAAAGCTCATGTCTCATCACAGTTGTTTCGTTCTGAATAGTCTTGTGTGATGTTGGGGTGTGGTTTCTTATTTCTGCTTTAAAAAGGACCCCAACAATTTGTGTATTTTTATTCATAGAGAGTAAAATGTCTTTAAAAGAGACATGAGGAAGGAGATTGAATCAAACAGGACCATGAAGCTCTATTTATGCTATTTCTACATGCAAACCTAGAGTATCAGGAGTGGTCAAATTTACATCCTGTCAGGTGAAGGGAAAAAAAAATTAAAAAGCTTCCATTATGATGAAGAAATCTTTCAGCACAAAGTAATGCAATGGTTCTGTGTTCTAATAGAAGGTATGTTTTTTAAAGCGTTTACTCCATGACAAAATGAGGAAAATAATGTACTATCTCTGTTGCGGTCTTGTGAGGAAGCATTAATGTCCAAAAAGCACTTTCAGAGCCTCAGGCAGAATATACCAAAATCACATGCACTCAACCTTTTTAAAATAAATATCTTTAGCAATAAGTGATTTTAATAATTACAAAATAATTGGGGGTTTTATTATTTTATTATCATTTTTATGGCTATGTAAATTTAGTATAAGTACATATAGTATATATATGAATGAATGAATGAATGAATGAATGAATGAATGAATGAATGAATGAATGAATGAATGAATGAATTTTTCAAGCCAGCAATAAGGAAATGTTCCAGCGTGTTTTGAAAAGTTCACAGTTTAAAATGATCTACAGAAAACCCTGTAGCAACCTGCTTTTACAGGGTGCACAGAAATCGAAGTGATGTATACAAAACCTTGGGAGGTGTGAATTGCATAAAGGAATTGGATTTGGTTTTGTTTACATTTATTTGAAGTTTTCTAAAGTTTGCCAGCAGAGTTCAGTGAATATTGAGGGGGAAAAAAAGCATGGACCCATGTTGAAACACATTAAATACTTACACATGTATTTTTCTTATCTGGAAACTTTCCTCCATAGAATTTGCTGTTTTTCTTTCAAGTAATTATCACATAATTGATACTCTAATGGCTATGCACAGATAACGAATGTGAATGTTTACGTTAAAAATATTTGTAAAATCTATTAAATCATGTATATTTTGTGATCAGTTCATGTTTATAAAAGTTTGCAATCAAACCAGTCATTCCGGCTTTTCACTATTAATTCTTAACCACATAGATGTTACAAGCTGCTAAAAGAAAACACCTGCAAGGGAAATGATAGTTTAGAAAGCTCTTACAGCACTGGTGATGCTTTCCCTGTGCCTGGGAGGTGCTTGGCCCTCCAAGGAGCAAAGGCTGGGATCTGTGAGGGTCCTGAAGGACACCAGGGAATGTGCTCTCTCCAGATGCAGGATACCTCTTCCACTCGTTCTCCACACTGGGTGCTTGAGACATTTCTCACCATGAAAAAGCCTTCACTTTCAGATAAATAAAATTACCAGTTTTACTTGTTGCTTAAACTCAAACTTTTTTTTGGAGGTAATAGTTGAATATCAGTAGTTTAATATCAGTTGCATATCAACTAGCAGCTCTGATCAGGAAGAGGATTATAAACATATTGATTCAGATAATCAACAAGATCAGAAGCAAGTGAAATATGCAGTAAGAGGATCAGACATTTGAGAAGGCTCATGAAATACAGTTTAATAAAAATGTGTGGCTTAGAATAACGTCATATCTGCAAAAGTTAATGCTGTATAATGAAAACCAATGGGAAATGTTTACAAAAGAAAATATCCACAGTTGCTGTAGTTAAATGAAAATTGGAATTTTAAAGAAGTTGAATTTTAGAAAATGTCTTACACTTTAATAATCAAACCACTCATTCAAATAAAAGATAAAAAGCAGATATATGGCAGATGATCTCTGATATAACTAACATTTTGGGATAGTCTTTCTGTGAAGCACTTGGAGCAGGTTAATGTTTGCTGGTCAGTAATGAAATTTTTATATTTTTGTTTCAGAAGAACAACTGTGTATTTCTGAAACATGTCAAAAAGTTTAAACAAAACACCTCCAAACTTTTATTCTTTTTGAAAGATAGGTGAGTCTCATCATAACCATGGTATCCATGTTTGTATTCCTGTTGGAACCATCACCCATGAAGCAAGGCTTCCTTGCTCTCCTGCATAAGTATTAAGGGATATCACACCATAGCATCCTCTGAAGAAAGAGTCTTAGGATTAGACAAGAAAACAAATTATATCTCCTCTAAGTCATAAATTCCTCTAATTTCCCTAGTCTTGATTCC
This sequence comes from Pomatostomus ruficeps, assembly GCA_013400735.1. Taxonomy (NCBI): domain Eukaryota; kingdom Metazoa; phylum Chordata; class Aves; order Passeriformes; family Timaliidae; genus Pomatostomus; species Pomatostomus ruficeps. Next base: position 1,144 of record VYZT01043854.1, on the reverse strand, counting down.
CAGAGAAATAAGAGTTTCTTTTCGCCTTTGCCATGGACTATCCTCTGAGATACTCCTGATTCTCTAGGATTCAGAATGTATTTATCATTGTTCATGATTATTCTCAAAGCTAAAGTCATAGCCTTAAGGAAGTTGTCTGAAACCTATAAAACCTCCACCTCAGCATTCCCAGGCAGAGTACTCAGCCATATAATGTGAATTTCAGTCTTCTTCCTGAGGTAAAATAAGGAATATTTGCATATAGTTTGAACCTCAGGCACCTAATCTTTAAAGAAGTGACTATTACTGTATGTGAAGGAAAATTTTACTTATTGACTCCTGTTCAGTACTCTTCTCAAATGAAAAAAACTGACTCCGAACAGAAGTAGAGAACTACTTGCTACAACACTTTCTCCCTCAATTTATAAACGCTAATCTTCTTCAGAGAACAAAAATACTCTTTTAAAACTAAAAGCCATTACTTAAAGTTTGTCAGACTGGAAGAAAAGAGCTTATCAATTATGCAAGACCAAGAGATCTGCCTGAGCCAAAAGCACCTCTCAGGTAACTTTGCAGTGGCTGACAGTCCTCTTTCCATTTCCCCTTCCTCACACAGTCCCTGAGGTGATATTGCAGACTGCAGCCCCAGAGCGTGTAACAGAGTGTTCTGACAGCAACACCAAGCATTTTCTGTTCAGCATATGACTGCTATCAGACACTGATAACGTATTTTCCACCTTGCTCGCTCCTGAGTCCTCAGTTCCCCCAGAGATGGGATGGAATCCCAGATTAGCTCTTTACTCAGGTGTCCTGTTTCTCAAGACATCAAGTGGAACTCCTTTAGCAGCAGTTTCCCACAAAGGAGATCTGGTTTGTTAGGAGGAAAAGAAACCACTGGAAAATTGAGGAAGCCTCAGGATAGACATTAAATTTAGGAATGCTTTGTGTGTAACAACGTGTGGAATAACCAGAGTAGCATCTAAGCTTTCTCTGCATCCCCAATGATCAGAGTTTTCTTTATTCCATTAAGGATGTGCACCAGGATGTGCCCTTTGCCACCTCTGGAAACAGAGCTGATGCCATTGGTTGTTGGTTTGAGCCAAACAAGTCCTGTCACAATGTGAAGAGGTCACAAGACTGATTAACCTATTTACTGCCAGTGTTA
>VYZT01043852.1:62093-77420 GCA_013400735.1 Pomatostomus ruficeps | reverse complement strand
GGGGGCGAGCGGCGGCCGTGGCGCCGGCCGCGGGATGGGCGCGGGAGCGCCGGGACCGGGCGGGAGCGGGGCGGGGGCCGGTGTTGGATGGGGAGCGGGGGGGCGTAGGCAGGCTGTGGCCGCACGCCGAACGCTGCCGTGTGGCTGGTGGGGAGCCCGAAAGGGGCTTCGGGGGTGGGTCGGGGCCTCCTCCGGGCTCTCTCCTGCTTCTGGACTCTGTTCCCTCGACCAGAACGTCACCCGACGTTTGTAGTGGAGATCCGAGCAAGCCGCGTTAAGTAGTTACAAGGGGGGACCTCTGCGTAGACGGTGCCCTGGCTGCAGGTTTTGGCATGCTTGGTATCCAGCCCTCTTACCAAACAGCTCGGCTGTCGAGGAGCTGACTTTCTTTCTTCCAGGACAATGTTTAGGCTTCTGATGTACTCGCGTTGTAAAACCTGGGTGCTCTGCTTGATACCTTTGGTGAGGGTAAAGATGATGCTATCTTATGATCATGGGGGAAAAAAGCAGGCCTTTTTTAGCTGCAGTGTGAATATTAATGTAATTCAAAGCTCTCATGTCGTAAAAAAGAAGAGAGAGACTGAATAGGCTGTTTTCAGATTTTGAGGTGGCCTACCTCTGGCCTGATAATGACCTTGAGTATTTCTGGGCAAGAGTTAAGAAACCTACAAAACAATGGGAAAATATTTTCTATCATTGGTATAATAACATTTAAATTCTCCACTTGTGTTGTTTATTTCCATAACACAGCAACAGAAGTATAGTTAAAAAACGAAATTATTATATGTTTCACTTGTATACTTGAAATTGGTTTTCACGTATTTGTTTCTCATAAAATGCATGTCATTGCAGTCTGAAATCTGTTAGTGCTTTATTTTATGGAATTGGATGGAAGAGGTTTTCCTAGCTCTGATTTGACCAGCGATGCTTTTCTCATAGAAGAAAAAAATAATTTTTGAAAGTGCAAGCCTTAAAATGGCCAGGATGAGACTTACAATCAATGTGTCAGTAAGCTTGTCAGTGAGAAGTCAGGGGAATTAAATTCTAAAAAAATCAGTGCTTTTCCAGCTAAAGCAAAGCTTGGAGTAGAATGAGCATTAACAGCTTGAGCTGTTTGTGCAGGAGGGTTTGGTTAGAGGCCTGCCCATGTGAGTCAGGTAACCTGTCAGGGACTTCAGCAGAATCACACTGCGAAGTTTCTATGGAGTGTGCCTGAAAAAGGTTATTTTTATGGATTGTGCATGCGTGTGTGTGTACGCGTGAATGTTCTTATATGTATTTGTACGTGGGTGTCTCTTATCTGAGTCAGCAGCTGATAGGTTTGTTTTTGGGTTTGTGTTTAGATGTTATTCTGAAGATATTACTTTTTTTCTTTCCAGGCTTTGGTTAGTGTTTTAGACTCATAACATATTTCTCTGGAGCGGATGTTTTCCTAACACTTTCAGCTTGGCTTTAAAAGCTACTTTGCTGGAATGTTTTAAATGGTTAAAAACCCTCTAGGATTTGAAGTTCATTTTAATTAATTGAAGGAAGTACTTCTGGCCCCACCAAAGAAATAACTGGAATCATGGATCAGAACAACAGTTTGCCACCCTACGCTCAAGGCTTAGCCTCCCCTCAGGTAAAAATAAATTATTTAAGACGCAACGATGATCTGAATTCCCTTTATGAAAGTGTTTTCTGTTTCTTGCATGTAGCTTCACATTTTTTTGTTTGCAGATCTGAAAAATTATGCCAGGTATCAAATAAGACTAGTATAAAGCAAAATTTTAAAATCATTGATGTCTATATCCAGAAGTATAAGAAACGTGGGGTTTCTCATACATGGAGTGTAAGAATATACATGGGATTTCTCAATGGGGTTCCTCTAGGTTGAAACATGACTGACAAGTAAGAAAAATTAATTTAATTTTGGTGGTTGCTCTTTAAATTATGTACATAATTGATTGTTGCTGGGCTAAGAATGCATTTGGTACAGTGAGCACAGTTGGTGTTCAGATAATTTCAAGTTAAATTGTGGGTCAAAGTTGAGACATGCTTGCAAGGTAGTGTGAGAAGTGCATCATGTCCCTAGATCCCTATGGGTAGTATTTTATTCTGTAGAACAGCTGCATTTCCAAGGATTTGATGTTTTTAATGATTTACTACTATATGCTTCAGGTTTGATATGAGCAACTTAACCAACATAGATTTATTTTTAGACTCCTCTTGAAAACTTTGTCTCTAAAAACAAAATGGCGTCAACATGATCTGTGGTTTTTGTGTTACGTTTTCTTCTGTAGGGTGCAATGACTCCAGGAATTCCAATTTTTAGCCCGATGATGCCATATGGCACAGGACTGACGCCGCAGCCTGTCCAGAGCACCAACAGTCTGTCCATATTGGAGGAACAGCAGCGGCAGCAGCAGCAGCAGCAAGCAGCACAGCAATCTACGTCACAGCAAGCAACACAGGGAACATCTGGTCAAACCCCCCAGCTTTTCCATTCACAGACTCTTACCACAGCCCCTTTACCAGGAACCACACCTCTGTACCCCTCTCCAATGACTCCAATGACTCCAATAACTCCTGCAACACCGGCATCAGAGAGCTCTGGCATAGTGCCACAACTACAGTGAGTACCCCATGTGTTAGTGCATCAAGTCCTTTCTCACACAGCCCTTTAAAGACTTAGGACTAAAGTCACGTCAGGAATTAGGTACTGCATTTTGGTGGGAACGGAGATCCTGAGAATTTATGAGTCTCCTGTAGCAATATGAGTAATTTTTGCTTTTATTTTTAGCTTAGCTTCATTACTAAACCACTTAGTAATAAAAACAGTTTCTTAGTGATTTGCCAACGGTGCATCCTTGGAGCATACCAGTGGAGGGTTATATATGTCTTCATTGAACACCATCTTAACTTTTAACTCCTTGCACTTCAGGAGTTCATGGGGTTCCCTTTTCCAAGGCATGGCTAACACTGAGTCTGTGAGGAAGGAAAAAAACCTTGAACTAGTTCTAAATTTAGGTATGGAAGTATTTTCCGTGAACTTCAGTTTTAAAGAGAAAATTCCAGAAATTTACAGAAGGGACAAAGAGAAATGGTTGATAACATGAAGGAGTAGTTTCTCATTCTTATTTTTTCTTTCCCTCACTGAGGACCTTTAAATTTCAAGGTTTTCCCAGAAAACAACATTTTTTTATCTAGGAACTTCTTTTAAACTTTCTGGAGACCTGCTATCCATTTACCTCCTAGGCCATTCCCACTTAGTTCTGCACCTTCCTCCTTGAAGGGCATAGCAAGGAAAATTTCAGATGGTACTACCTAATTATCTCCTGTTTCCAGCAGTTTCCCTGCTGGAAACAGGTGGTGAGGGCTCTCAGCATCAATAATTTTTCCTGCCAAACTGAAATAGAGATTCTTCTCATGGGACGCTTTTCATAATAGCTGACAGATAAAGAGGAATCAGCAATTATGCTTTAGGAGCTACTGCCCTATAAAAGGAGGTTCCAGAGCCAAAACACTGCTCAGTGTTCCTGTTAGTAGGAAAGATGCCATTCAAACTCACTTGGAGAAACAAAATAATAAAAAAAATAAAATTGATTAGACTTGCTTAAAAATGAGGAAGACACATGAGTTCCATATTGTCTTTTTAATATATTTCTCTGATCTGTCTTTAGGAATATTGTGTCCACAGTGAATCTTGGCTGCAAACTTGACCTAAAAACTATTGCACTTCGTGCCCGAAATGCTGAATATAATCCCAAGGTAAGAGAAATGTATTAGAGTTAATCCTGTAACAGATATTTCAAAGGCACAGGTTGTGGCTGCAGGCTGGTCCAATAGACTGAAAAACCTACCTGCTATATATGCAGTTTTATACTATCATTAAAAGGGAAACCTTAATAAACTTAGAACATTCAAATTAGTAAAAACCATTTGTATGCTGAGGTAGCTGTGATGTGCACCAGGTTGTAAGTTGTTGTCCTGGGGTGATTTTATGCTATGTATTTCCTATTGCCCTATAGATTTAGAAAAATCCCTATAGATGTAGAAAAAACCTAACCAGCAGTGTAATACACTGGCCAAGTTTTTTGGGGTAGAGCTGGCCTCTGCTGCTGTTCATATGGGCTTATTTGTTTGTAGTGCTCAGACAGCTCTTTTTGCACATTACTGTGAGATGTCTGATGATGAAATCTTGTTCCCCATCTCCCAACAAGGAGAAAGGAAGGAGGAATTCAAGCCCTGGGCTCCTGCCAGAGCTGTGGTTTCATCCACCTAGTTGCTTCTCTGGAATTCTTATGGTCGCAGGGCATTCATTTATTTTTCATAGTCTCACTTCCCCTCTGTTCCTTCATGTTCTCCCCCAGTACTTCTGCCATCTCATTGCTTCTGATGACTAAGTTTGGTGGTACAGCAAAATTAAATTGATTTTTTTTGCATATTGACTTCAAAGTTGCCTGCTGCTTCTAAATAGTACTGGGGTTCTAAGTAAGTGGCTTCTGTTTAGCTTGGGAAATCTGAACAACAGCAAAGGTCCTGGAGCATTAAATCAAAAAAATTATGTAGCTTCATGTTCCTTTTGGGTGACTCCTCTTGAAAATGTTATCTTTGCAACCACTAATAAAAGTTTAGATGTTGTGTAGTGGAATTGGCTTGTCTTGGGAAGGCTTCAGTTTTCCTGGAGTGTGTGTGTTTTCTTTATTTTAGCATTTAGTATTTTGCTGCAGTTGACCTGAACTGTGCTCTCAAAGGTTAAAGCACGCATGCAGGCATGTATGATAAATGACTGTAAGTTCATGCCAGCGATGCTGTTACATAATTGTGAGTAAGATAGTGCAGCAAAAATTTGAGCATGCCTTGGTAACTCCTAAGGTAGGGGGTAGGTGGCTGTGTAAAACTTGTAGGCTAGAATAATCAATATGAAACACTGTTTTCCGTGGAAGAGGGAAAGAAGGGTTATGTAACACACTCCTGACGTTTAGTCAGTACATTCATCTATCAAAGAAAGATGTTGCTTGGCTGTATTATTTAAGTCATATTTTGACAAATGTGCTCTTGGGTAACCCACGCTACCGCCTTGGTTATGTCAGCAGAACAATTCATGGGACTGCATGGTGAGCTGTTCCAAGTTAAATATAACAAACAGGGGTTTGTGTGTGTGTGTGTATGCCCACGTCAGTTTCCAGTATGTCTTGCTTCAAGGAATTTAAGAATATTTGGAAATGCTTACCTAGAATAAAAAGCTAGAACTGATCGGGCTGCTGTGTCCTACTGTGGTAGCTGAGGTAACTTCTGTTTACACAGGACTTTGATCTCCAGCTGTTCTGTTTGCTGGTTTTGTAACACAGTCCAATTTTTTGAGATAGTCTTCCATCCTACTTATAAGTGATAAAATTTCAACACATACGGAGGAATTTTTAAAAATCTATTTTAAAAATTGTTTCTATTGCTCTGATGCAAATGTTAGCATTATTTATATGTTGTATGTATAGTAATGAGAGATGAATAGGAATGCATTGGTAAATATCCTTCCTGCCTGACTCGTCCTCTCAGTGTGTGTGCTTGAAGGTACTTGCGGTGTAAGCATTTCAAGTAAACTTTGAGTGATCTCTGAGTGTCTTTGACCTTAGTTTTCTTTGCTGCAGTGTAACTTGCTGCTTAGATGATGCAGATGTGGTTTTAATGTAATGATGACAGCAATATATCACTAACAGTCTAAATGCTCACACTTCAGCGTTTTGCTGCTGTTATTATGAGAATAAGAGAACCACGCACTACTGCACTGATTTTCAGCTCTGGAAAAATGGTGTGCACAGGAGCAAAAAGGTATGTTCAGGCATGACAAGCAAACTAATTCAGGCTGTCTTTTCTCATGTACCATGATGCTTGTTTATATATACACATCAAAGTTGCACAGGTACAACTAATGTTGCTTCACAGTCACTTCAAATTATACACATTTCTAAAGAAAATGCCTGCTTATGATTGAAGGGACTTCCTAACCTATGGGGAAATGGTAGCTCTGTTTCTGAAGTCCTTTCAATCAGTCTGATATACTGCTTTTCAGAGGTTATTATATTCAATTTTTTGGCTTTTCAATTATCTGCTTTCTCTAATAATTTAAAAAATTCAGCAGGTATGCATTGGAATGGCGTAAAGTGTCAGGATGGCGACAGAAGGATTTTATATTTGAACAGCTTCATTTGTCACAGGACAAGAGCTCCAGACCTCTGGTCACTGTAGTCTGATCTGTTCTTAACATGACCATTGAAGCACAAGAATTGAGAGCTAAACATAAGCTTAACTCTGGTGGGCAGGAGAGAAATTCTGCTCTGAAGAAGTCTGCTAGGAATGCAGAAGGAATAAACTAATGAGCAGAGATGAATGAATAGATCTGTACAGGGAAACACTTTCTCTGCCTGGTGACACTTGAAATTCAAGTTGTCTTTGCATCAGGAGTAAACACATCCTCAGCTGTTTGCAAACGTGAAGCAAACTGAATTCTGCAACAGTGTATAAGGCTATGCAGTTGTGTTAAACCCATGTTTGAATGCCTGGGCTGAATCAAGCAGAAGATTTTGGCAGTTGACAGATTTTTATAGAAATACTTATTTTTTAACAGTAGTAGTTTAAGGTTGTTCTACAGTGAAAACTTAAGTAACAGTCTTAGTGTCCCATTAGAGGGACTCTGGTCAATATTTTAAAAGTGTAAAATGTGTGGATTTATATTTACTGTTTTGTGTCTCATGAACAGTGAATGCAACACTAATGGTGTCCAGGAGCCTATTACCAAAATTAACATGAAAACCAGTGCTAGTTGTTCATTTTATATGTAAAAATTTTGCACGTGAACTCCCCTCTCCCTCCACACAGACTTTTCTCCCCAGTTAGGTATTTGTGGTTTAATGCTGTTTGAAGTAATACTTAACCGAGGCTGTAATATGGATATCTTTTTCTCACTTCAGTGAGGAGCAGTCCAGACTGGCAGCAAGGAAGTATGCAAGAGTTGTTCAGAAACTGGGTTTTCCTGCAAAATTCTTGGATTTTAAAATTCAGAACATGGTGGGCAGCTGTGATGTGAAATTTCCCATCAGACTGGAAGGATTGGTACTCACACACCAGCAGTTCAGCAGGTAAAAAAAGGCTTGCTTATGTTTCATTCTTGTTGCACACAATCTTAGAGAGTGACATCTGTTTAGATTATTCCCTTGCACCACAGGGAAACCTGCATCTTTGTTCCCATCTCTGCACTGCCTCAGGTCTAACTGAGGCTGCCCAATGTGAACCCATCAAAATGATCTTCCCTGCTACCCTCTCCAAGTTTCAGGAAAGTCTACATCTGCTCTGCCCAGTCCTGCAGAAGATAGAGTGGAACATGTGTCTGCAAGCACATTTAAACATTCCCACACTCTTCTCTTACAGCTACGAGCCGGAATTGTTTCCTGGCTTAATCTACAGGATGATTAAGCCAAGAATTGTTCTGCTTATTTTTGTTTCTGGAAAAGTGGTTTTAACTGGTAAGTGAAGACAGCATCTTCAAGCATCACCAAGAGGTGGGATTTAGACTGTATTACAGAGAAGACACAGGGATATGTCAGCTGCCAGGTACTTTTCCTTTAGAGATGACAGTACTGAGAAAGGAGAGTTAAGGGAGTATTCCATGGGTGGTGATGTTAAGGAAATGTCCCTGTGCAGCCATCCAGCAGCCACTCTGGCCTTTGGAGCCACACCAACTGCAGTAGGACCAAAGCCTGTTCCCAGTGGGCAGCTCCAGTGAGCCAGCAGGTGCCCTGCTTGACTCCCTACACACCCCACACTCATGCAGGCAGACCAGGTTTTATTAAGCGCTCGGCACCAGGCTTTGTTAAGCCAAGATTCAGCAGTTCAGGCCTCTTGCCTGGGGGTCCTGCCCCCAGAGCTCAACCTGCAGCTCAGTCTGCTGCTCAGCACTGCCACTGCACAGAGCTACCTGCACTATATTCCTTAACAGATGAGAATGCACAAAGCAACAGCACATTTGGCTAGATCATAGGAACAATGATCATGAACCTTAGTTGAGTATGCAGGTGCCCAAAAAGCTGTAAGAATGCAGGTGATCTTTCTGGCAAAATCTGAAAGACTGTTTCTGTGGGCTGAGTATGTGTGACTGAGCTAGCTGTTCTTCAGCAGCCAAACAAGGGGAGATACCTGAGGACCTCCTCAATCGCGGGTGCTCCACCTACTCCCTTCCATTTCCTCTCATGCTGTGTCTTACTATGGAGAAAAAAACCCAAAAGACCCACAGAGGATCATGTCCCTGCAGTAGGGAAAAAGCAGTCCTCTGCAGTGGTCTCCACTGCCAGACCTTTCTCCTCCCGATATTCACTCTTAAAAAAGCTCCACCAGTTAGGCCTTTCTGCACAAACATGCTACAGGGCTGTGCTTTGTTGTTGTTGGGTCTCCTGTGGAAATTTTGTGTAGGAAAATTCCATTTGCAAGACAGCATCATCACAGAGATGCTAATGAAAGTTTTAGCAGTTGTCAGATTAAACAGAGAAGGCAGATAATGTAAGCTCTCTGTGAAATGTGTTAAAAAGGATTGTAAAAATAGAGATTTGTGGATACACATAGGTTTTATATAGAGTTGAACTCAAATACACATTCTAAAAGCTAAAATTAAGTATTGGGCAAAAGGTACAAACTAATTTAATTCTCCTCTTTTTCCAGGTGCTAAAGTACGAGCAGAAATCTATGAAGCATTTGAAAACATCTATCCTATTTTAAAGGGATTCAGAAAGACAACGTAACAATTTCTACAGGTTTCAGAGAAATCAGGGGTTTATTTTAAAAGGTATTGTGTATGGCACAGCAGTAACAAGAAATGGACTTCCAGTGCAACTGCAACACCAGGACTTGGACTATTTCCCAGTTAGTGCCTACTTCCCTGATGCTCAAGGGGAACTGTATTCTTGAACATGTCTACTGAGTTACTGTGAGTTGCTTTACTGGGCTGTTCCTGGAGCAGCCCCTCCAACTTTTATTTATATTCTAGCTTTTAAATAGTTTTAATGCCAGTTCTATTAATAGAAAATCTGTAAGTTGGTTTAAAGACAAATGCAACTGTGTCACTCTGTGTATAAACCACTTAAATTGCCATGTATATATGTTTTAAGTTTCTTCCATAAGACCATGGTTTTTATAATTTTCAGAACCTTAGCTTTTAAATTTTTTCAATTTTAAATTTCTTTGGTGCCAGACACATTCCCTCTTTCCAGTATTAAGCAAGATAGAATAAATTTATTAATTAAAATGGGTCACTGTACATATATATATAATATATACCTTTCTTCTCTTCTTCAACTCCACATGTACAATAAACCCTGTTTATACAACAATGGGAACTGTCTTAATAAATTTTAAAATTACCAAGCTGGTAGAATGAAATAAATTGATTTTTTTTTATTTAATTGATTTTTTAAGATCAGGTGCACTACTCTAAGTGACTTGTCATTTTGAGAGAATCTTAGCAGTGCTCTGGCCTGCATACCAGCAGTCACATCCTTGGCAACATCTACCTTGAATATTTCCAATATGTTAAAGCAAAAGAGAGGACTGGTCAAAGAAGCTTGTGTTTGAGTATGTGTTGTCTTATGCTCAACAGATGGGATTTAGGCAAGTCTTAAATAGCTGCACTTGACTGAATTGAAGCAAAAGATCCCTGCTTAGCTTCTAGAATTTCTTTAAATGACTACTTTTGTATTTTGCCAGCTGTGACAGCCTCACTATATTAGTGTTCCAGTAAAATGTCAAAGCCCTTCGACTGCAGTCAGTATGTACATATTCTTCTTTCTGAACCATGCTTGAAGCCTAATGGGCTGACAACTAAAAAGAAACTTTTTTTTCTTCAGTAAATTTCCAGTAATAGTAACCTCTCTGTGACTTACACATTATTTCAAACAGCTTTTATCTGAAACTAACCCAAATGTAAACAATGGTGTCATTACTAAGTTGATGTTTCATTCCAAACAAAATGAAATTTTGGCTGGCTTTCATACTGCTCCACTTGCAAATCCTGAGCAACCCTAATCTTCAGTCTTCTCTCTACACCAGTGTTTCTCCAGGCAATTTAATAACCGGTTTCATGGATCTTACCAGAAAGATGCTGTTTATTAATGTAGCAGTGCAGGGTAAGTTCAAGATACTCAAACACTGCATTGCCTTCAGTGCTGTGCCACTCTGTGCTGTGAGCTCACGAATGTTCCTGAGAGCTCCTGACTGTAACTGTATGGCTGCTATGCATTTGAAAGACCTAACTATTACCAACTTATGTGCAAAACTTTTCAATTCTTCAGGAAGCTTGGAGCCCTAAGAAACCATGGGATGGTTTTCAACAAAATCAGTCAAGCTGTACTACAGTGACTTAAGACAGTTTGGTGTTTCACAACAAATACTAGGGCTTAGAAGTACCCTGCTAGAAATTAAGTTCTGTGATAACAAAACCACTTACAGGTACAGCATTCTCTGCCTGCTCATTTGAGTACTTTCAACATCTAAATGATTTAAAAAATTCCATGGTGGGCCCTACGGAGTCACAGGTAAGCAGCCATGAATGGCTGGGGCAGGATAAGGGAATATGTAACTGAAGTCAGTTCTATACTGAAACACACAAAAAAGCCTTTTCTGCAAATAAGGCCCTAGCCATAGGAGTAGTTCAGCAACTACCACAGTAAACTCAGCATTACGATTTCACTGTTCTCTTGCCTCAGCTATGTAGCAGTCATAGTGGAAGAATCCCTGCAGAGGACACTTATTTTTAAACTCCACCAGTGATGACAGACTTAAGGTACAATTCAGCTTGAAAATCTGCTGCTACAGGCACTGTGTAACAAGACAAATGTGTTCTGTAGGGCTGACTTACTTTAAACTATTTCTGCATGGGGCTAATAGTTTTAAGTCAGATAAAACACTTAGTTTTTGTGTGTTTTATTTCAAATAACGACTCAACCAGAACATGTGACAAACTCCTAAGTTAGGTTCAGTGTACCTGTTGAGAAAGGGAAGTGAATTTAAATTCCACAGCAAAAAGCTGTGCAGCTTTGTCCTAGCTGACTCCTGTACAGCTCCTCAACATAAGCACTCAAGTGAATTTACAGGAGTCTCCTTCTCTTTGAATGAATGTTAATTTTGGAGTAGCCCAGTGAAAATCCTGACAGACTACAATCTTTTAAGGTTTTGAAGTTCCATTACCAACAAAAGAATTTCACCAATCCAAAAGTTTTTCATCTTTATTTATGCACAGTTATCAGTGACTTTAGTTCAACTACCAGTTTGCATAGTGCAGAGATGGAGTGAAATAAATCAAATATCCATTTGGATGACTCAGCTTCATAAAGTACTGCCCATGGAATAGTCTTGTTTCCATATGAACTCTTCCAGGTATTCATTTCCCCCGCCACAGTTGTCAGCACAAGTGTACACCACCAGCGTTCCCCAGTCAATGCTCTCTCCAAGGCTGTCAACCTGAAGATGATTCAGGAGCTGTGGCATAATCTGCAAGGAAAACCAAAAGGTTTAGAGACAGGCCACAGCCTTCTCCTCTCTCCCCATTTCTCCTGAAGGACAGTCCTGCATTTCGTGTAAGAGAACATAAGTTCTCCATCTCCCAGTTGAAGCTACTATGTATACAGCAGCTCAAAATAAATTTGGAACTTCATGTAAGTTTTATTTGACTTTATGAATCTTGCCTGATCTGTGAGCGTCCCGCCATTTGAAATGCCCTTAATAACTATGTTTTGTCTTTGCATGACATTGTGTTCACCATACACATACCTCTAGCATTCAGAATTCTACAGCTCAATACTTCCAGCCAAACTTACTCACAATGCACATCATTAAGGTTTTGGTTTTTTTCTTTTTTAAATATACAATACCGAACTCCTGTTACTTAAGAGATGGTTCCATATTCACAAGTGCACCATTTTATGGATAGTGCAAATTACCTGATGGAAACTTACCTTCTATATGTGAAATTCTGGGAAAAAGCACTTACTTAATAGTAAATAAAGGCTCTCTACTATCATTTAGCATAGTTCGTTTGTTGGAACTTCAACCTTCTTGCTCAAATTACAAGCCAACACCTATACCCTTAGATCCCGAGTCTGAAATACATTACCTGTAGTATTTTTAAATGAGTTTACATACCTGGAATTCAAATATCCTTTTGGCACCACATACACAATTTGGGATATCTTTTTCTTCAGGCCTGTTTGCACCTGACACCCAGAGTGGACATTCTCCTCCTCTGCAGTATCTAATAATCTGAAATACAGCAGAAGTTTAAGTTCTCATGACTATCTTTTCATCTTGGTATAAAACTGGTATTTCGTGACATAGACACAAAGCTGTAGATGGTGCAGAAAAAGGTCAGTTCCTTGAAGTAATAACCACGGCAAAATATCATTTGCAAATGTAGTATTCTAAATAAGAGAGGTTGCTTATATGAGTTTTCTTAACTATGTGAATCATACAAGTATTCATATTGCATTTTTTCAGTCATCCAGGGATAAATTGCAGTGATTTGTAATTCTGTAATCAAGGGACCTGGAAATGCAAGGTTGTGCATGTTATAGTCTTGAGACAGAGAAAGAGCAGCTGGATAATTAGCACACAGACCTGCACACAGTCAGGAATGCAGTCCAGATCCTTCTGTTTGCAGTTCTGCATCTAAATACAAGCAGACTCTCCTAATGCTCAAGAAGGTATTTTCAGACATATCCTTTGTTTTTCTGTTACTAGCAAACCAGGCATTATCAGCAAAAGGACACTTGGACAGATCAGTCAGTACAGAGATGGTCAGAGAGAGTGAGGCACACACCTAATGCAGAGAAGGGAACAGCCTCAAAGTCTCCTACTTTCTGGGTGTGTCCCTTAACCCCTCAGCTACCAGGTAAAACATGGAGAAAATACCCTTTGATGGATTTAGGCCTATGTCTCCTCTGAATGAAACCAGGCACCATGGTTTTGTTTGACAATGTAGCTTTTTAGCCTTCTGCAGTAATAAGACGTAGGACAGGGGGAGATTTCTGTTTTAAATAGTGGAAATTTTAAAGGCATCACTAATTTCTTCAACCTTAAAAAAAGCCAAACCACCCACCAATGCAGCTGGTGACAATGATGGAGCTCTTGTCTGCAGTTTTCGTTCCACTGAGAAGGACAGCCAGCAGGGCCACAGGCTGGGGAACAGTGCAGTGATTCCCCATGTCCTTTGGTTAGAACCACATTGCAGGATGCTGGGTCCTTCCCATGCTGTGCGGGCTGCATCCTGACCAACGGTTGTTTAAGAGGGATGAGCAGGTGCTGAACTCTTACCTCAGCATGAATTAAGTTCAGCACATACGGAAGATGAGGGTGTGTTGGTTAGGGGTGTGGAGGATGAGGAGGCATCCCCATTTCTGACTAGGTACAAAAGGCAGTGAAACATGCTGCAGGTGCAGCAGGACTTTGTGCCAGAACCACTAAGTTCTAGGCCGCCCCATATTCTGACCTGCTCTGGTTCAGCAGCTACTTGTTTTTTAAACATTCGGAAGATCTTTTCTTCTTCAGTCTCATGTTTTGCCATTGCTTCCAATGTCTCTTCATCTAAGGACTGAAATGCTTCACCTAAGCAAGAAAAAAGAACAAAAGTTACAGGCTAACACATGACAGTAAAAAATTATAACCGGTATTAGCATGTGTAAATTTATTTTGCTTCATAAATCATTCCTGGCATAAATCTCCTTAAGAGTTTTTTTTCTTTTCATGGCATGTTAAGACTCGGTCACACACAGGTCCATTTACTAGTTTTAGTTGCATTTTAAACAGATGTCAGTACTGGAATACTGGAAAGGGAAGAAGGTAATCTACCAAAGTTTATGGCTCCCAGCAAGTACCACTGAGACTACAGAGCCTTCAGGATACGACATTTGAAAAAGGCCACACATGCTGCACACGTGCCAGACTTCAGTTTTTAGCACTGAAGAGTGTATTTGTTACACTCCAATGCCCACATCAGCTGGGGGCACCAAACACTCTTGAGACAGCTTTAGACCACAGCAAGGGACTGCCAGGAACCCAGCATCCTTCCCTGGCAACACCATGAACTCTCCACCCTGGGTGTGTTCAAAGCCAGTGTGGTCGCTGCAAACCCATCATGAATTTAGGGGGAGCAGGGAGGAAAGACCCTGCACTTCAACTGCTTAACTGAAAGTCAGTTAAAATACCCTCAAACCAATTTTCTTCCAGCACAGAGAAAGGAATTTTGTTTCCCATAGATTAAGACTAATTGAACTAAATCAATAACAATCTCCTGATTCCAAAAGCATCCAGCAGCAGGTGCTCAGGGTCCTGTCTTTCTCACTTGAGTTGTTCCTTACCCATTGGAAGCACACAGGGACACACTGTAACCCCGAGCTATCTGCAGCAACAGCTGCTTCAATAGTTCCTGGGGTCAGAGCTTTATAAGTCTCTCCCGTAAAAGCAACTTATATTACAGGATGTCTACAACAAAGTTACATCGCAAATGACTGCAGATTTAGCCTTTTCTTCACCAGTAGTTTACAATGAATGCTTAAAAATCACAATATCTTATATTTTAAAGATGCGATACTAGGCACCACTGGGAAGAACTACAGGCAACATTTTATTTCTGACCTGCAGTGCCTGCAGTTCCAAATTCCTCTTGTTCTTTCGCGTCCTTTGATGTATCTACAGCTCCTTGTTCATCATCAGTGCTGTCAGCAGGAAATTCTGGTTCCTCAGGTTCTATCAAGATTTCATATTCTGGAAAAAGGAATTCGTTATGCTCTGGAATTGCATCTGCCAAGTCATCTAGAAAACAGAAGACAGATACCACTTCACAACGTCATCTCACATTTCACGTACTTCTCCCCAAAAGCTACGCAGCAAACTACATAACACTGCATGAGCAAGAAGGACTTACATCACTGCCAGACCTAATCTTAAGGTAACAAACAGTGTTACATCATTAAGGAGAGTGGAAAACTGCAACAGGCATCATGTTGCTTTGAACCTCTCTAAATCCAAGAGATCTGTAAGGCAGCCCAAACAGTGTCAGCAGCAGCTTTTAAGAACTCTAAACCTGCAGCTCGGCAGCTGGGTGCAGTATGGACCACAGGCCGGCACGCGTTTCGCGTTCCCCCCGTTCCAGAGGTCGCAGATCGCGGCGGACCCACCTCCGGCGGCGTGCTGCCCGCAGGAGCGCCGGTGCCCGCGCCGCCAGTCCAGCGCCTGGTGCTCGGGCCCGCAGTAGGCGGCGCGGCGGCAGCGCCCGCAGCAGCGCGGCCCGAGGCAGCCGCAGACGCGGCA